>CACRXK020001354.1:9865-55740 GCA_902702795.2 Paramuricea clavata | reverse complement strand
TATGTGATATTTAAACTCGATTAATACATTAAAATAGCTGGTTTTTGTTCTATACCTGCTCGTCAACTGAAATCCCAAAATTACGTCATTGCAAACAAAGCATATCCTGTGTAAACCAAATGTAAGACTTCTGCATACTAGCTAGTGTGCTGCACAACTACCATCAATCTTTACACATGACAATTTGATTTCAAATGTACATTTGGAATTTGGAATCAACAAGCAAATTGTAGGGTATTTCAATATATAAGATGACAAAAAATTTCCTCCTGGATGTTATAAGAACATTTCCAAGTGAAAAATATCCTGGACATTATCCGGCACTGTTAATTTTTTAATCCGGATTTGTGGATATTTTGCACTTTTTGCATTGATTTAACGCTTCAGTTGTTTTTAAAATCTTCGGAAGGATGAAGAGGAAATTCTAGTCAAGTTTGAAGGAACGCAAAGCAATGGAACCACGGAAGTTAATGGTGCTTCAGAAACAAATGAAAAAGTGAAAACTCAGAAAGATGGCGCGTTATGCCGAGAATTAGATTTACAGTTATCACCACTTTGTCAATCTGAATCTATCAAAGATAACGATGACGAAGTTGACAACACTGAAGGTAGAAAATAAATCTCAATTTTTACTTAAAATGATCACCTTCTATCCATGTATGTAGTGTTTTTACGTTTTGCGAATGGTTGATGATAACGATGAAGGATAATTAACACTTATATTCACTGAAGTTTGAGGTGAATAGTTGCACTGTTCATTGTTCTATAGCATACACATGACTAAAAACAACAAAAATAAGCCACAGTCAAAATGAAGTCTATAGCAAATTTAAAAAGAAGACATATGCGATATCCAGGTGATCTGACGGTGAGCAAAAGGACTGGGACTAGCAACAGAATAGAAATCCAGTTTCGTACCCTTCATCACTTGTCACGCCCTGATTCTTTTGTGAAACTCTTTGAAACTTTGTGTCTGTGTCTTGCACAGGGAAATAAGTGTCTGGGACAAATTTGAGATAGAAATCTAATATCGTTAATGAGATATTGAGTAATTTTAAACCAGAAAAACCAGAAATGGATTTCTATTTTACAACTAGTGCCAGGCCTTTTCCGAGTTTTGAGATCACCTGGATAGTAGTTGAAAATACAAGAATTATGTAAAATTAACGAGGAATTTTAACAGTTAGGAAATTTTTTTCGTCGACTCCCTTGTTGACCGTACACACCAGAAAGTAAAGCTGTCAAGTAAACTTGTCAAGCAAAACGTGCTCATCGGTACGGGGCTTAAGATTAGCTTGTTTATCTGAAAGTCTGAGGCCACTCTGTCTGCATTACTTTACTTAATTACTTTTCCAGATTCAGCGCCCCGATTAATATCTCAGATGCTGTCAGCAGAATATATACTACTATTGTTGTTCCTCAGCATTTCCAACCTTCGTCTGTGGTTTTATGTTGGTAGCTTAAACTCGTATTTGGAATTTATGTCTGGCAATGACATGGATACAGGTAAGTATAGATTTGTGGATTAAAGATCTCGTTTCCTATATATACAAGATCAACTCTAGATCTCATGACTTAGAACTCGCAAACTAAATGGAAATGCGAGGGAGGGGGAGGCCATGGTGTTTAACAAGGTCATTCCCCCTTGGAACAATCTGTGGAGGGGGGAGAAATCAATCGATGGGAGGGGGAGGGGAAGAATCGCATGGCCGCAGGACCAATATTTTCATTTTTCGCAACTGTTTCTGGTTAGGTCTGATAAATGTATATACATTTGAAATTTCCACTCGATAATTTCGATCTAAAAACCCTTCAACTATTATTCATTCCAGTGAGATGCTAACAAATTCTTGATATTTATCCATAACCTAACATGGCAGTACCCTGTAGTATATATAGTAGAACTTGTGGTTACTCACGACACTTTTGTATATAAAAGAGCGTGTGAATTAAACAAGTCATATTATTATTAGCACTGATGAAGATCCGGGCGTACGGATCGAAAGCTTTGCAGTAATAAATTTACGTGGTGTTTTCCACAAACAAAAAGTGTTATATAACTTGTGGTTAGTTCCATATACGCTATGAATTGCTTTCTTCATTCTTTGTATTAATTTTTTGGTGGGATCTTCCCCTCTCCCCTTCCAGGATATATTCATGGAACTATATCATTAATATCAATCATGTTGTCTGTACTTTCAATCGTATAATTAATTGTAAAGTTAATGAAGAAAGTATAGATGAAATGAAAATTGTTTTGTTGGTTTCTATCGTTAGTAGGGGTGCACCGGAACTCGGTTCCGGCCGGTTAGTTCCGGGCGGAACCCCGATTTTTTAGAGTTCCGGTTCCGGCCGGAACTAGTAAAAAAAGCATGGCCGGAACCGGAACTCTGTCGTTTTCAGGGAGATAGAATATCAAACGTTTTTGTGTCTAACAAAAGGTCACAGTAGGAAGAAAGTTGGACTACGCAAGGGAAATGTACACTATTAACACTTCATTATGACGTTTAACGTTTGTCAGTCTTTTATTCTGACATTTGCGAACTCTCTACTTGATGATTTGAAGTGTCTGCTTGTCTGGCAGCGGACAAAGTAACATATGACTATATATGGTTTAATAAATTAGTTCCGGTTCCGGCCGGAACTTCCGGCCGGAACTTTTTTCCAGTTCCGGTCGGATCCGGTTCCGGCCGGAACTTAAAAAACCGGTTCCGGTGCATCCCTAAAATTCGTTAGCTACAAGACCAATTAGCAAAACAAAAACAGTTAATTGATCTGAATGTTCACCTTTCAATATAGTAAGCCACTACACCAATTGGTTTGGTATCATACAGTTTGCTGGTTTTTTCTTTGCCCCTGTCGTTGGTTTTGTCATGGATTGGAAACCGAAGAAAAAACGAAATGAGAAAACAGATATTGGTTTCGTATTTGGTTTCCTTCTCACATCATTCGTCGGTTTAGTTTTGAATATTCTTGTTCTTGTGCCTAGTCTTCCTGTGCAGGTATCAGAGCTATGACAGTCAGGGTCGGTTGTGTAGTTCTAAAATTTTAACAGGGGGAGGGCTTTCAGACATGTATCACCTTCATTTTAAATGATTATGAAGATTATCTCAGTCTTACGTAGCTTTCAATGAACATGTTTTTTTTTTACTCTTTTGAGATTTGTGTCATTGAATCTCAGTAGGCAAATAATGTACTAATATTTTGTTTTAACTTTATAATTGTTTTCTCCATTTTGGGGGAACAAAACTTGTTAAATGTGAGAGAATTTAAATGGTCGTTTAACAAATAATTAGTTATAGTCTTTTCATAATATTTTATTGAATGGTATTGACAACAGTGGGATTTTCAGTGGCGCCGTGGCCGGGGGGGCCCCCCCCCCCCCTATTGTGGAGACCCGTCGGAAAATTGTGAATGTTGTCGGAAATTTTTGGGAAATTGTCAACGTTGTTCGGAAATTGTTAAAGTTGCCGACGTTGGTATATTCGTAAAATTGTGGATAAATGGAGAAAATTGGTGATGTCCGGAAAAATTTTTAGATGTGACAAAAATTTTGGTATGTCCGGAAAAAATATTTGACCCCTAAAATGGTACACTGACCGAAATTCGCGACGTTCCTGTCGGAAACAATTTTCCGGTTTGTCGGAAAAGTACTGCCCTTGCCCCCCCCAAAAAAAAACCAAAAAAAAACATGGGTCCCACGGCGCCACTGGGGATTTTCAAAACAAGGAACACATAACGGAACATTTCGATCACTGCATCGTGAATGGAATGCAATAATGTTATCCTAAAATAAATGAAAACATAAGACCCACTATTTTCATTTACTGTAGTATGCTTCATTTGTTGTTCAAGTTGTGTTTCGAGCGTTTCTTTACTCCGTTTATGCCGCATTTATTCTACACAAGTAAGTGCAATTTTTAAATAATTGATCATGAGCCCATGACCGGAATTAGATACTAATTCCCTCCGCCTATTTAACAATTAGTCGCCGAAGTTGGGGTGATTTACAGGAGGGATAAATTACAAGTATATAGGCTTGTAATCACCGAGCCAGAGGCAACTAATTGTTTTAGTATAATTTCAGTATTGAAAACGGTTTTATTTATTTTATTTATTTCTGCTTCTGAAATTGTGCCGAGTCCGTGATTAATGGGAGGGGGGATTACACACCCACACACACCCTCTAGCTACGCCCCTGCTCGCATGATGCATCCAAAGGGCCAATTAAAGCTTGCAAAATATTATCAAACATGATACTATACATGCAATTTTGAATACTGCGAGTTGATTGATGTCTATCTAAATAAATTTAACAGTTACTAATTCTAAAATGTTTTTAGAACAATAAATATTTATTCTCCTAAAAAAAGTTTTCTGTCATTTTGATTGATGTAGATTTCCACTCGTACATTTTGGACGATTATTTGGCGTCGGTCATATAATATCGTCAGTGATAGGTGCTACACAGTATGGATTATTTATAATTGCAGAGGACACTCTTGAAAAAGATCCATTTTGGGTAAGTTTTGAGAGACCTCGATATTTCATGTCCAAGAACATGAAATCCATCCAAGGACGTAGCCCCCGGGGTGGTGCAGCAGGTTTAACCCCCTCTCTCCTCCAATACTTGTTCATGAGTAATGGACCTTTCCCCTTATAACTAAAATTTCGATCTAGACAAAAATTTCATCACAGCTTGAAAGAGCATCATAAAATTAGTAATATTCCAAAGTTTTGTTGCAAAATCTTGTAAAATGCGGATAACATAGCCTTGCGAAGTTTGCCGTTTTTCAGTCATTTTGTATTACAAACGGGAAATTGGCATCCGATTCGGGTGTTGGGGCTGCAATTTCCCGTTTGTAATGCAAAAATGACTGAAAATTGCAAACTTCGCAAGGCTCTATTTTCCTCATTTTACAACATTTCGCAACGAAACTTTGGAATATTACTAATTTTGTGATGCTCTTTCAAGCTGTGATGAAATATTTGTCTAGACTTGCCTAGATCAAAATTTTGGTTATAAGGGGAAAGGTCTATTGCATGTACGAAAAGTTCTAGGTAATTTGAGATCATTTTGTAGGTAAATGGACAACTTGTATGTTTGATTAAATTTAATCTAAGTAAAGAGAAGGGAATCCAACACCACAGTTAAAAAGAACATAATGAAAATTAGTAAAATAGCAAAATTTGGTTGTGAAATGATATAAAGCTTGGAAAGTATAGCCTTGCAAAGTTTGCAAATTTTGTATATGTTTGTATTACGTGCGGAAATTTTTACCATTTTCGGCTTCAAAAATGCCGTAACGATTTCCGCACGTAATACAAACATATACAAAATATGCAAACTTCGCAAGGCTATATTTTCCGTATTTTACAACATTTCGTAACCAAATTTTGCAATTTTACTAATTTTAATTTTTAATATTTATTAAGTTCTTTACGGGAATTTACTTTTTTTGCCTAGATCAAAAATTAGTCTAACATGCAAGTCCCGCATTATAAACGCAAGCTAAAAATGCAAATTTGGTTGCATTTCTGGGCTTTCCAGTGTCCATTAATTTCTCAGGGAAACATAAAAGTAAAAAAATCCCCCGAACTCCCCTGGTAGATTCAGTCCCATATCCCATTGTACCAATGAAACACCTGTTACTCGAATCTACCCATGAAAAACAACACTAAATTTTAAAAACTTAATTTAAACGTCGCCCCCAACGACAAAGTCTTCGCCACGACCTAAATCCATCCACTTATCCGCAAAGGTGGATACTCGTTTTAATATCAATCGTTTTTTTAGGTAAATGTGGGTCTTCTAGTGTTGTGTTTGTTTCTCAATATCCTCCCGGCCTATCTATGGTTCAAAGAAGCGAGACAAGATCGACAGAAAAAACGTAGTGGGGTAAAACGTATAGTAATTCGATAGTAGTATACGTGTGCACTCTGGAGTTGAGTGGAGAGAGGGTAAGGTCACGGTCTTTGCCATCCTGTCGTCCATCTGTGTTATGCTTATAGATGAGCATCTACATCGTAGAATTGGATAGACGTGCTCCAAGTCTCTCTTTCATCGTCATATAGTATCGATCCACTATAATGTATATTACATGACGTAGTACGGAGGGGCGGAGCGAGAGACTTGTCAACTTCGGAAAATCTCGGTTCAAAACTGAACCGAAAATGCAAGACTTGCTTTAATTGTATTCTGTCAGTGTTTATATGCATTGATCTAGCACAGTGTAAATAACGTGAGTTCCATTATAGTAAATAATACAGAAAGAAATTGAAGGAAAACAATTAAGCAAGTCTTGTATTTTCGGTTCAGTTTTGAACCGAGATTTTCCGAAGTTGACAAGTCTCTCTTTCTCGCTCCGCCTCTCCGTGCTACGTCATGTAATGTACACTATAGTGGATCGATATGACAATGAAAGAGAGACTTGGAGCAAGTCTAAGAATTAGACGGCCGCTTGAAAGAGGCGACTTTTGGACAGCCAACCATTGAAAAGCAGCTAAAAATTGTGGATCGAATGTCAGAGCTTTAAATAACTGTCGTACGTCGGACATTTTTAAGGATGCAAGGGTATCATATCCGACTGGATAGCGAGATAATTTCATTATATCCAGCCGGGGTCGGATACTGGATATTGTTTATTTTGGGTTCAGGTCTACTTTTCAGGTTAAAAATGATGTAATATGGTTTAAAAAGTACAAGTATTAATCATATTTATACTTGAAATGATCGTAAAAAAGCTGGCAATATTTTCAAGATTTTGCATGCTTGCTTGTGAAATCAGAGTGTTCAACCTTCCTACGGCTACGGGTTTAAATTTCAAGTTTTCACATTTTTTTAAATTGTAAAATATATAAATTATATCACACCATAGCCAATCGAAGGGAAGATGGCTGTGAAACTTATTCATAGAATAACAACATAACTCATCTATGTTAGTCAACGTGTATTCATAAATCTGGTCTTTCACCGTCATGCGTGTATTGTATTTTTGCCAAATCCACCAATAACAATTTCCCTATTGTTCGAGTAATGGATAGGTAACTTTCCTAAAACATTGCTATTGGTTAGTTGGGCAAAAATACAATACGCACGTGACGGTGAAGAACCATATCTATGAATAAACGTTGACTAACATAGATAATAAATTTTATTATATAGTAGAGAGTGAGATACTCAAAAATACACAGTGAGATATTTTCCATATCTTCACTAGTGAAGATATTGATCATGTGACAATTTGACATTTTGCTTTTGAGCGTGAAATTTCACAATTGTTTGCTTGGGACTATATAATAAACAGAACATTACACGGCGACTTGAAGATATCACTTTTATCTTCTCGTGTTAAAAACAATATTTTCTCACTCGCTGCGCTCGTTCGTAAAATATTGTTTTCACCACTCGAAGATAAAAGTCATCTTCGCACCGCCGTGTAATATCCTCTATATATTGTTATTCTAATGAGTTTCACAGCCATCTTCCCTTCGATAGAATATGGTATAGCCTATAGGTATTTGTATTATGGTATAGGTATACTCAAATTATAACAAGAAGGTGAATTTCTAAAGGTCACTTAATTTTTAGACACCCTGTCATGGGTGGTACCCTCATTTTGCAACTCTGAATAGTTTTAGCAAAACGTTTTTGATTGTACAAGTTGAGCTCAATGGACAACTTGCATGTTAGACTAAATTTTAATCTAAGCATAGAAAAGGGAATCAAACACCACAGGTAAAAAGAACATACTGAAATTAGTAAAAGTGCAAAATTTGGCTGCGAAATGTTGTAAAGCTTGGAAAATATAGCCTTGCAAAGTTTGCATATTTTCAATATATTTGTATTACGAGCGGAAATTGTTACCATTTTCGGCTCAAAAATGGTAACAATTTCCGCACGTAATACAAATATACTGAAAATATGCAAACTTTGCAAGGCTATATTTTCCAAGCTTTACAACATTTCGCAACCAAATTTTGCAAGTTTACTAATTTTAATAAGTTCTTAACGGGAATTTACTTTTTTTTTGCCTAGATCGGTTAGATGAAAAATTTGTCTAACATGCAAGTTGTCTAATGCAGGGACGATAAGTTTCTTAAACACAAATTTTAATTACGATATTCTCAGACTATGCTTTACACTGCGTTATATTACAATTATAATTTATTATACATGATTTTTGAGTTAAATAAAATGAATCGTGTTATTCTGCAGAATGTCATTCAACTAATTCATTAATTCAACTAAAACATTCATCTCTGAGGATGGTTCTGAAATAGAATTGAAACACTGCGCGTCCTCAAAGACAAGCGTTAAGTCGTCACGAAAATATTTCGTGCACTTAAATTGGATAAGACTCGCTACCAATCCCCGTTGACTCGATAGCTCAATAGGTAGAGCGGCGGTCTAGATACCCGAAGATGCGAGTTCAAATCCCGCTCGAGCCAACGAATTTTTCGTTGCTCGATTGCAGTGTCAGATTAATATGAAACTATATATTACGAAAGTCACCAAACTGTGGAATCACATCAAAAATTCGTATATCGACCACTCCCACCTACATATTTTTGCATGTTTACAATTCTAATTTTAAACAGCCAATCAACATTTAATTGTAATTGTTACCAAGAACCTGATTGGCTGTTCAAAATTAGAAGTGTAAACATGCAAAACTATGTAGGTGCGGTTGTAGACGTTTGTGGGAATGGCCGATATACAAATTTTTTTATGCGATTCCACAGTTCGGCGACTTTCGTAATAGCGTTTAATGGAAGTTTAAAATAGCGTTTACCACAGGAATTTTCGATGGTGTTTCCATGATACACAAAACAATCGTACTGTAGTTATGTAACCATGCAAACACACAAGTTTCTTTCAATGGCTATCTACATTCTTAAACCTCCAATGAGTTTAGGATTCCATCAGGTTTGGCAGGAACCTCCAATCAGGCAATGAAAAGCCAAAAGATGAAAATCAATGCCACCCACAGAAATACTTTGGAAAGAAATTGTTCTTGTGCTGCTTGCGGTGATCCAGGGGCTGGGGCTAAAGCATAGAGAAAGGTTAGTCACAGTCACTTGCACCAAATGCGAGTTTTAGTATGTACCGGGAAAGGACTGTGGGAAAGTCTACAATCTCGTTCCCGAGCCTGCGATCCTCGGGAAGGAACGTGAGGCTCTGGGATAATCCGTTTCAGGGAGGAATCTGATTGACCGTTGATATGGAATGCGCAGTTCAATCTTAGCCAGGATTCCAGGCTTCCGGCAACGGATTATCCTAGAGCCTCGCGTTCCTTCCCGAGGATCGCAGGCTTGGGGAACGAGATTGGAAAGTCTATATGTATGTGTAATACTGTAATATTTGGATAATTCTTGAGAAAGAATGTGTGTCTTAAAATGCATATATCTGAAAAGACGTTTCTGCCCAAGCTCACATTTTGTTTACTATTTGCATTTAAACAATAAAATATTCAATTAAATCACACTTACCCTGCCCAAATCCAGCAACATTCTGAAATTAAATAGTATAAGAAATTGATTTTAACCCATTACTGTAGTGTGCAAGACCTTTGACAAGTAAAATTGCATGGCATTAGGGAGCAAACTAATAAAGTTGGGAGCAATTGGGTACATTGCACCCATAATAATTAAAGTATTGTAAATGCATCAGGGCACTTTGCTACAGGTTAACAGGATGCATGGGCATCATCAGCGCTCCCTTCTTGATGAGTAAAATCGTCTGCATTAGCCATAGTAAAATAACAAAGTGAGGTGTAATGCAACTTAATGGATTAACAAGATGTTACACTGTATAATGTAAACTACAAATATAAAAGTAATCTTCACTATATGGTATTTCACACTTACATTAGCAAAGAACATAAAAGGAAATGCTCCGATACCAAATGATACATGCCAACCACCACCCATGTCCAATCCAGGAAACATCTAAAAAGTAAAAAAATAATTTGTGTTAAGTAACAATTCTGGTACAGTATGTGATTGAAACATAAAAGATGGAACAGGCAAAAAAAGTAAACACATTCAGGGAAGGTGTTGAACAAAAGAAACAAAAACCACTCATCTTACTCCATTATTTTCTGGCTCAGATCTCTGTCCTTGTGGTCTAGGTGGGGTTTTATCTCGGGGATCTGTTTGGTCACCACTTCCTCGGCCATAGAGGGGAATCACCTTGTCACGGCTGATGCCTGCTTTGCATACAGGGCATGCAGATCTGTTTGGTCTTGTCTCCAACCACTAAAAGAATGTGAATGTGTATCATGACAACAAGAAGATGTTTTAACCCATTAAGTTGCATTGTGCCTTAATGCACCCTACTTTATTTCACATACCACTCTGTCTAACCCCAGACGATTTTACTTGTTGACTACACTGAAAACTGACCACTAGATCTCTTTTCTCCGCAGATGCGATTGGAATACGCTTACATGAATCTTACATGAAGTTCTTCATGTAAGCGAAAATCTCCCCAATCGAAA
Source organism: Paramuricea clavata (assembly GCA_902702795.2). Taxonomy (NCBI): domain Eukaryota; kingdom Metazoa; phylum Cnidaria; class Anthozoa; order Malacalcyonacea; family Plexauridae; genus Paramuricea; species Paramuricea clavata. The sequence goes on along the minus strand of CACRXK020001354.1, from coordinate 45,238 downwards.
CTTCATGTAATCCTATTCCAATCGCCTCTGCAGAGGAGAGAGCCACTAAATAGCTTGTATAGCCTCGAGTTGGCAAAGACATTGGGAACTCCCCCATCCAAAATTATAATTTTGGAAATTTTGGAAATCAATTTTGGAATCGAACCTAGGGCCCACATTCAGGACACAGTATGTTGACAAACAAATTAATAAGACAAAGCAATTAATATTACTTACCCTGGAAAGACAAGGCCAACTGAAACAGAAAAGGCATAATTATGTACAGTTCATGGTTCATATTTCAACAAGTGAACACAAATAAATATTCTCATGCATATATTAGGATTATATCTCCTTTGATCTGTTCTTATTTAAGAGTTGCATGCCAAGAATCATTGTTTTATATATGGAAATTGTATCTCACATCTGTTTGACATTTTCTCCTTTTGAATGTATAATTAACATCTGGATGTACTTTAAATTTTATATGTGCATTTTTTTTTATTTTTGTTAAATTGTATTTATTAATTTTAGTTTTGTACTTAATATTATATATATAAACGTTGTGCTTAAAAATTACTTAATCCAAAAAATGTACGAAAGCTTTTGAATATAAATATAAAACAACTATTGCTGTGCTGTATTTAAAAAGGTAATTTATAACAGGCATTTTTTTTCTTACCAAAATAGGTGGCCACACATGCTAACTACAGCTTCTTTCGCCGTATCTAGACAGATATTACATTCAAAATTTGGATTATTGGGTTCATTGTTTTCGTTTTGACTCGAGGACGGGGTTGGCTCGCTTTTATTCTCGTTCTCGCTGGCATTTTCTTCGGTTGCGTTGCTCGCCATGTTTTTATTTACATCATCTTTGCAATGAGTACCACTCACTCGTACTTTATTATCCACAGTTCACCCCCATTTCCAAGATGGCCGCATTGTTGCGAAAATTTTCTGGTAAGAAATTTATAAATTTATTTTTATTTCGACATATTTTTATTGCTTTTTAATAATTGCTTTTAAGCGCATTTCAAACGTGTTAATGTTTGCAATGCAGTAGGAATACAGTAGGCAGTTACAGATTTGTTTTGCAGAATCAGACCTCTGGATGGTCAATATGGACTGTATATAAATATATAATTTGGTGACGGTTGTTTTTCTGGCAGACAAAAAAATATGATGCATATTGTGGTTTTACAATTGAGCACATAATCTTTTACATAATCGTTCTCAGCAATGCGTTCCCCGGCCATTCAAAAATTTCAACTGAATTTCTGTCTGCATTTTCAAAAAAATACCCGAAAATTTGTGTATATTTCCTCTGAGTATTGTGAAGAAGCTTCATACACGAGAACTCAATTTAATTACCTGCCTGGCTATGCAGATATTCCCAAATGTTCTGCCTTCATTTCTACACTTCATGGCTTTCTGTAGACCTGTTGCAAAATTTTGTGAGTTTATCTTGTTTATCTAGATTAGGTACCAATCAGTTAAAAACGGTACCATTCATCACATGACATTGTTTGTTATAAACTGTCATGTTGTTACTATTTATGATGTTGCAGGGCTTTCTGGAGCCAGAGATGGCTTACAGTGCTACAGATTGACACCAGCTATTACAACAGTTCGATTTGCTTATAGTGAGTATGAAAATTCAAAATTGCATAAGTGTCTAACAGTTTACTCTTTGAATGGTAGGATATTGTCCAGTACATGTAATCTCCATTTTTCTAAAATTCCTATAAGAAAGCCTACAGGAATTCCTGGTATTGAAATTCCTTGAGGAAATGCAATTTACTAGGTAATTTACTAGGAAATTTACTAGGAAATTTACTAGGAAATACAATTTCCTAAAGGAATTCCTAAAGATATGAATTTTTATAGGGGCCATTCACAAAGGATGTCCGAGCCGAGGGGGGGAGGGGGGTTTGGAAAATCAGGACAAACTCGGACATAGGGGGGAGGGGGGGTTTTAGCAATCCGGATGTCCGGATTTTAAAAAATTCAAAAACAAATTTCTTTTTCCCTCTATTTTGAGCAGTCCTTCCCATTGTGAAATTGGCATTTTGACTATGTGGTTAACACTAGATTTTGTTTTAATTAGTAATTTATATGTTTTTGTGTTCACATTTACAGTTATAAAAAAGTTCTAAAAGTAAAAAAGTTTTTTACTCTTGATATATACAAGGTTGCGTGAGTTTTTGCGAGGCATGGCGGATGTCCAGGGGGAGGGGGGGGTCACTAATTCGGACAATGCTGGACAAGGGGGGGGAGGGGGGGTCTGAAAATCCATCATTTGGCCGGACATCCTTTGTGAATGGCCCCATAGGAAATTCTACTAGAAATTCCTTAAAAGGACTCTCAATTCCTATAGGGATTCTTATAGGAATATTTCATAAGCAAGGGTAAAAATAACATAGGATACCTGGCTTAAAGTGCATTGTAGCTTTTAAATAATGGATTTAGAAAAGACCTTGTACATTATGGTTAACCCAAAACCTAACACTTTCCCATGACATGTAAAATTGTGCAGAGTCCAAGGTTACACAAATAGTAAAATCTAGGGGGGAGGCTTGAAAGGTTCACAGCAGAAGACTTGAATCTTCCTCTGAGTGTAGCAGCCTTTGCAATAGACAACTTGCATGTTAGACTATTTTTTTATCTAGGAAAAAAAAAGTAAATTCCTGTAACGAACTTATTAAAATTAGTAAAATTGCAAAATTTGGTTACGAAATGTTGTAAATTACGGAAAATATAGCCTTGCGAAGTTTGCATATTTTGTATATGTTTGTATTTATACGTGCGGAAATTGTTAACAGTTTCCGCACGTAATACAAACATATACAAAATTTGCAAACTTTGCAAGGCTATATTTTCCAAACTTTACAACATTTTGCATCCAAATTTTGCAATTTTACTAACTTCATTATGTTCTTTTTAGCTGTGGTGTTTGATTCCCTTCTCTTTACTTAGATGAAAATTTAGTCTAACATGCAAGTTGTCCATTCAGCAACAGTTTGACAGTATTTTGTCCCCAAAATGACAATTTGAAGACGCATCACGTATGTTTAAATAGCTAATGGGTTATTTGGAACCTGAAATATTGTATTGAATGAAAGGAAGTTCGCTTGTTGTTAATGTTTTTGTTGTTAATTAGTGTAGATTACTTCACCACTGAGCATTAGCGAAAAAATGCCGTCGAAAATTTCATTTTCAGCAGCATTTGCCATTTGCCGCCAGCAATTACGAGAACTGGTGCAGTGGTGTAAGAATAATAAATATTTTTGTGTAATCTATTAAAGAACACGTGACTCGTGAGGCAGGTGATATTGACATGAGCAATGAGGCAACTTTTGACCGTAATGCCAGCACTTTGTTTTTCACTGAATTGTTCCGAGGTATGCATTTGATATTCTGGGCCCGGTTATATAAAAAAGTGATTAAAGTTAATTATAATTAAGTGGAAACGTCATCCAATAAGAAGCTCCTATTTGAGAGTTAATCACTATTTAACTACAAAATAGTGATTAAAAAAGTGATTAAGAGTTTTATACAACCGGCCCCAGTAGTATAATATATTTATATAACTTTTATTTGCAATTTTCGTTCGCTTGTATATATCTTCATGAGGTGTAAACATGTGGTTTTCTAAACTTGTACAATACATAGTAGTAACTGCATATGACAATCAAACCTCTCCTCACAGAGAGGCTGATACATCAACAGACACTAAATTCGCATAGAGTGGATCGATATCGCAAATACCGAATACCGATATACCGCCATCAGAATACCGGTAAATACTGGTATTCCGGTATTTTTAACGTGTTTTTTTAAGCTAAACTGAACTGCTGAACGTCGAGAAAAATCAAGTTTTGACAAAATATTAATGTGGCACATACTGTTATTACCTTCTTATACTGTAGTTACCTTCTTATACTGCCCGATAAATATTTCCAAAATGTGAGTATTTTCCATCTGTGAGTATTAACTTTGCTTTCTAAACGTGATTGTAAGCAAGTTTGACTTGAAATAGCGTTTCAATTCGGTATTAGGCAGCAAAATACTGAAATGTCGGTATATCGGTATTTTTAAATTGTCAATATCGCCGTACCGGTATCTAAACAAATACCGGTATACCGGATATATCCGGTATATCGATCCACTCTAAATTCGCATGTCGTCCGACAGGCGACATTGAATCCCGGCAATGCCGTATTTACACACGTAAAAACGCGCAAGTTGCCACAGATCTGCGAACAAGTTGTTACAATGTTGATGTCGAGCTGATATCATTCATATCAGGATATGTTCGCACTTCTTGTTCTCAGTTGTTGTGACAAGTCTGGAACAAGTTGTCTGCTACAAGTTGTTCCAACAAGTTGTTCCAACAAGACTAAAGGTCCACAAGACACACCGGACGCGAATCGACAACGCGACGAGATTTTTTAGTTTTTGAAAGTTAATAAAACAGCCAATGAGAGCAAATTTTGAAAGGTATGTAGACCAAATAACTCAAAATGTTATAGCGCTTCTAAATATTTGGAAAAATTTTAAAATTAAGATCAAAGTTATCGTTCAATGAAAATCGAAAAATCGCGTCGCGTTGTCGAATCGCGTCCGGTGTGTCTGGACCTTAATACAAGCTGTTCGCCACAATTTGTCACGAGCTTCTTGTCATCAACTTGTTAACATTAGCTTGTAACGTGCAGACGATATCAGACTTGTTGGAACAATCGAATGGACCATTTGCATTATAGACTAAATTTTGATCTAGACAAAAATTTCATCACAGCTTGAAAGAGCATCACCAAATTAGTAATATTTCAAAGTTTCGTTGCGAAATGTTGTAAAATGCGGATAATATAGCCTTGCAAAGTTTGCCGTTTTTCAGTCATTTTGTATTACGCACGGGAAATTGACAGCCCATGAGCCCAATCGGGTGTTGGGGCATCAATTTCCCGTTTGTAATACAAAATGACTGAAAATTGCAAATTTCGCAAGGCTATATTATCCGCATTTTACAACATTTCGCAACGAAACTTTGGAATATCACTAATTTTGTGATGCTCTTTCAAGCTGTGATGAAATTTTTGTCTAGATCAAAATTTAGTCTATAATGCAAATGGTCCATTGAATCCATACACGAACTCGGAGGTGAAAGGCGTTTCCTCTTGCGACTATGACACTGAGGTACAGTAAAATTCCATTTAATTTTTGCCACAGGTCTTGCAATGACATTAAGTATGATGTTTCGAGAACCAGCAACGATCAACTATCCATTCGAGAAGGGTCCGCTCAGCCCTCGGTTTCGTGGTGAGCATGCCCTACGTCGATATCCCTCGGGAGAGGAAAGATGTATCGCGTGTAAACTCTGTGAGGCTGTTTGCCCTGCGCAGGTATGTTTACGTTAGGCCAAAAAAAAAAATATGTGGGTTTCCGGTTTCTTCTTATAAAAACTTAGGTAGGGTAGGTCGGTTTTAACTTCTTTTTTTTAAACTTTTTTTTTAATTTTCCGAATAAGCGGATGCCATTTTGTTTAGTCAGTGCTTCCACATCCAAAGATAAATTTCCCTAATATTGCCTCAAATTTCAATTTTCCACAAACTTTTCCTCTAAGTGGAAACACTTACAAGCATGATCCAATAAAAAAGTTTAGGGTCGGGATCTCGACGTCCAAAAGCTAGGTAGGGTCGGGAAACCGGAAACCCACATTTTTTTTTTCCTTAGAATTCATAGTTGCAAACACGTACAGGCTACGAATACGATGTGTTATTTTTGCCTTGTTGCGACTTCTGGACGACGCGCATCTTCTACATACAGACGACAATGGCTTACGAAATGATGTGTGCGTATATTTTCAGGCAATAACAATCGAAGCAGAGCCCCGGGCTGATGGCAGTCGACGAACAACCAGATATGATATTGATATGACAAAATGTATTTATTGTGGATTTTGTCAAGAAGCTTGCCCTGTTGATGCTATTGTAGAGGTGTGTATTAGACGTTTGGTTATAGCTTTATTCACACTAGGCTAGAAAATACTTTGTTTGTTCCATGATTTCACGTTTCTGACCGACCTGTTGAAACATCTTATAGACTGCAGGATTCTGCCCAGGACAATGAGAGTGCTGGGTATTATTATACATGAAATATTTGTAAACATGAAAATTATCGTCGCCATTTTGAAATTTCTAATTATTACAATGGTAGATGCCATAAAATTTATCACAGGTGCGATAATTTACTCGGAAACGTAAATTTTATTTAGAAATTTCAAAATGGCGACGATAATTTTCCTGTTTACAAATATATCTGGCGTGTTTTTGTGCTGGGCGGAAGAGTCCGTTTTGGTTTGGTGCTGGGCGGTACTATTAAGTGCTGGGCCCTGCCGCCCACCGTGGGCAGAACCCTGGACTGGAATGCCATATAATTTACTTATTGTTTACAAAAGCGTTTTTGTGATGTACCAAGATTGGTATTTATAACTCTGTGCGGCACCATATGTTCTCTGAAATCTACGTATATGTAGGATATTTTTATTTTTGGATTTTTCTGCCAAGAAGAGAATATATATAACTGACAGTAAGTACAGCTTTTTATTCTGGCTTTTTTTTACATATTTAGGGACCAAACTTTGAATTTTCCACGGAAACCCACGAAGAATTATTGTACAACAAGGAAAAACTGTTGGACAACGGCGACAAGTGGGAATCGGAAATAGCTGGCAATATTCAAGCTGATTATTTGTATAGATAAATACTGTGTATATTCATGATTTATGAATTATGTTGATATTATATGTCATGTATTGTAGGTTGTATTTTTCAATAGTTCTTACATTTCAATATTTCTTGTTGTTAAAAAAGCAAAATAAGTGTATCCTGTAATGATATAAACCGGTATCTTCTCGTCCCAAAATTAAACCAATAAGGTCTTAATTGTCGAAAAGCGCTCAAATTGGAACATTGCCTTAATTTGAACCCCCTATCCCGTTTTCGGCCCAAATGTACAAAATTTGCGAAATTTGCAAGTCTATAGTTTCCGCATTTTACAACATTTCGCAACCCAACTTTGCAATTTTACTTATTTTAGTATGTTCTTTCTAGCTGCGGTGATTTATTTGCACCCCCTTGCCTATAAAATTTTGAATTTGCGATAAAGCCAGGTACAAAAAGAGAAAATTCAACAAAAAATGGATTTTGCTGACGCAGCATAATATCCTTCATCGTGATTGGTCAAAAGGACAACAGTTCATCCCAGTCTTTGCGCGTTCTTTTCCAATATGGCGGACACGAGAGAACAACACGATAGCAATGAAGAGAACATTCTTACTCAAACTACGACGTTTACATCCGTTATTCCAATGTTGGAAGAACTTCGACGACAAAAAGGACCGATAGATATTCCACCTGGCCTTCCTCAGTCGCCACGACCGCCACAACAAATAAAAATTGAAAATATAATGGAAAGTTGTGTTTTTAAGTCAACTTTGGCCGGAGTCCTTGGTAAGATAATTCGGCGTATTTTATTCATTCTAAGCATGTTCAAATATTGCTAGACTGGAAATTTTACTCTAGTCACCAAATACTTAGATATGTACCTTGTTTACACATTTTATGCATTTTAATTAAAAATTGACCTTGGCTGCCGGTCAGCACTATTTTCCATACAGCGAACCGCCCTCACGATTTTCTAAAGTCGTTTCTTTTTGGATTTTTTTATTAATTCGGTTAGGGTTGCGGTTTGGGTTAGAATAGGGGTTGGGTTTGTCACATAGCCATTTAACACCTCTTCCGAAAATGACATCAGGTCAGTTTGCTGGATGGAAAATAGTGCTAATCTTGGCTGCCAGTATGGTCCAGATTCACAGAAGACTGTAAAATTTTGGCTTTGGAGGAAATTAATTTCCTGTGCAAAAATTCTTGCAATCGAATACTCTGTCGAATGCCAAACAATTTTACTTGGGAGGAGCACTGTTTCTCAATTTGTTAATATACTTTTTTAGGCTATCTGCTGGGGGCAGGTTTTGGCATATTCACAGCGGGTCTAGACACGTCAATGCCAACCAGTGTCAGTGGACAAGTCGATACGTCAGCACGTGCTGTATTCCGTGAAATGGGCCAGCGTGCCTCATCGTATGGCAAGAACTTTGGTGTTGTGGGTGCAATGTTTTCTGGGACCGAATGTGTTGTAGAGTCAGTAAGTTAATTCACTGGTGGTGTACTCAGAAAATTCTACTGTAGTACACTTAAATAAGCAATTTAAAAAAAAAAAATTCTTAATATTTTTTATTTTAATTGAGCCGCAGTGCGCCCTACTTATTTTTTTACCTATTTTTTACTTTTTTTTGTCTAACGCCAGACGATTTTACTTGTCAATGGGGAAGCTCCGCAGCTTAATGGGTTAACCAAAAATTATGACAATGTAGTTAACCCATGAGCCGCAGTGTGCCCTACTTATTTTTTCACTTGTCTAATGCCAGACAATTTTATTTGTTAATGGGGAAGCTCCGCAGCTTAATGGGTTAATGTAATATATAATCATTAGATGTAGTTAAAAGTTTTATCTTTCATCCTCTGTTTACAGTATCGTGGCAAGAGTGATTGGAAAAATGGAACATTATCAGGCTGTATAACAGGAGGAGCTATTGGTTTAAGAGGTTTGTGCATGATTAATTACTCCAATTTGCTTTCCAAACTACTATAAGGCGAGATTTTTTATTTATGGGTTTACGGATTTGATTTTAAAAAAAAAACAGGTCAGTAGGTCGGAAAAAAAATGTGAAAAAAACACACTGAGTATAAATGAGAACCAAATTTAATAATCTCTATTAAATTTTTTATTGTCACAATGATAACATAAAGTTGATTGTCACAATAACATGAGCCAGCAGTACTTAGCTAGCATGTACTTCATGTCAGAACCCCAAATTAAAATTAACTTTAAAGGTGATCTACAGTCCGATCTGCGCATGTGCACAAATGAGCCCACTTTTTATGATACAAACAGTTTAACTATGTTTTGAGTTCTTGAAAATCCTAATTGTTGTTTCTTGATCATTTATTATACTCTAGAAGCTTGAAAATATAAATAGTTGTCGAATAAAGCTCAATATTTTGGGCACAAAAATGTAAACAAAGGCTTTGTTTACATGCGGACTGTAGATCACCTTTAAAAAAGGGAAAATTGTTGACATCCAAATTTTTTTTAATTTTTGCTTACTGACTATTTACGGTCAGCGGATCCGTAAACCAATGAATAAAAAAGTTTTGGAAGAGATCAGGATACACTCAAATGTGTTTTTGAATGGTTTTTAATGATTTACTTTATTGAAACCATTTATGTTAAACTCTATTCATGGTATTATAAATTTCCCAAATGGTAGTACATGTTTAATATTTACCATATTTTCCTGTTCATGTAATTCACTGAATGTTGTGTGCACTACTATGGTATGCTTATTCTATTTATTTTTATATCCATATTTGCACAAGGAAGCTGTATACTATTTAGGGGAAAAACATGAAATAATTAAGTGCAACCAGCTCTATATAAAACCATTGTTTTTTGTAATTTTGTATTATATGCTCTGCATGCAAGTTAGATTTGATTTTATTTGTTAGTAATGAAATAATTCTCTTTAAACATTTTTTGCAGCTGGTGGAAAAGCAGCATTGTTAGGTTGTGCTGGGTTTGCAGCATTCTCAACAGCTATAGATTATTATCTCAGGTGACATAGTACCAAAGCATTTGTGCTGTCAAGTTGTGATCACTTTGGGTATGCCACCATGTACAAGTTGCATCATTTGTGGATGATAGCAACCTGGTTTATGTTGAGAACCAGCATTGAATACAATGATGGTATTGGCATCTTGAAAAGTCACATTGGAGTAAATTCTAAATCTTTCAATAGAATATGAAACCAATTGTGTCCATCATCGGGTTCTGCAAATAGGATTATTTGATGACTGGAAACTTTGAAAGAAGGAAACATAAACTTTGACCAGTATACCCTTCTGAAATGTGCTTATAATATAAACAAAAGCGTAACACATTTCTTTGATTAACTTGACCCAATCAATCTTCACAAAAACTATGACTGAAATCTGAAAAAGAATCATGAAGAATATAAATCGGAATTCATTCTTTAAGCTTTGCTGATTTTCCCCATATCCTATAAATTCAACTAAAGTGCTTTATTTTTGTCTAAAAAGGCATTGGACAAAGTTGATACATTTCTACATTTACTTGATGTCCGCATTAAAGATGATGAAACATCACCTTCTTACTGAGTACTGGCGATGAAAATGAACAGCGCGAAAATTAGCGTCAGAAAAAAGGAACTAATTGCTCCTTCACATACAGTAACGAGTGCATGTTTGTATCAACACTATATAGACATTTACTTTTTACTCATCCTTAAGTTGGTGGGAAAAGGGGTTAACCAACCTACATGTATGTCTAGAACTTTGGTTTCAACCTACAAACCAACTACTGGAGCGGCAATGGACCTACAATGTAAAACATTTGTTGTATACTTTACAAACTACCGTATATTTTAACTTTTTTTAAAAGTTATTTTAAGTTCTACAAATAATTGTTTACAGTGGTTTGTTTAATCTGGAAAGAGGCAACCCATTTTGGAAGCATTTTTGAAGAAAGGACCCATTTAACGGATATTTGATGCCTTTTAAACTGGAAAGTTGATGCCTTTTAAACTGGAAAGAAAGAAACATATTTGGGCCGAAAATGGTAGCAATTTCCGCACGCAATACAAAAGTATACAAACTTTGCAAGGCTATATTTTCCGCATTTTACAACATTTCGCAACCAAACTTTGCAATTTTACTCACTTTAGTATGCTCTTTCTAGCTGTGGTGATTTATTTGCATCTCCCCGCCTAGCTTATAGTCTATAATGGGAATTGTCTATTCTACTGAGAAAGATCTTTCTATATACTGGGGCCTGAGATCGACCATGGTCAGGGGTGGATTTTTAAAAATAAAAGCCAGAATACACTAAGTGAGGAGATTTTCCCTCACGGATACTTTATTCTACAGCTTACGGCTTAAAGTGCATATGACATGAATTTTTTTATTTTCTTAAATGAAAGAACTCTTTAAGCTGTAGTGTAACTTATTTTTTAGTTTTTTTTTTATGGTTTGTTCCCGAGATATTTCAATTTGTTTGATATGTAAATGAGTGTGAATATGTCCGCTAATTTATGACGTCACGTTGGTTGCAAGCTCAACTTACACTGGTTGTAAATGTATTAACTCTAAAAACTGTAGATATAAGTTCACGTTTTTCTCCAGTATTTCATCACATTTGCCAGTGAGTGAAGTTAGATATATTATCTTGGATGATAGCTGTGATATTCAACCATTTTGAAGAGCTTGCAACCAACATGACGTCATAAATTAGCGGACATATTCACACTCATTTACATATCAAACAAATTGAAATATCTCAGAAACAACCATAAAAACAAGAAACTGAAAAATAAGTTACACTACAGCTTAAAGAGTTCTTTCATTTAAGAAAATAAAAAAATTCATGTCATGCACTTTAACTATACGATAAACGAGTCAATGTGCTTTTTTCATTTTTACCATGGAATTCTGAAATGTGGTAACATCGAATTTATTTCAATAATCAATATTGAACCGTCCCCAAACCAGGCTGTCTCATGGTTCCTTAATTCTACATATGCATTATATTTGGTGTGTTTAATTATACGTCTTATATGTTAGTTATATACTGTAGGCCTTAATTTGGCCCTAACTAATTGCGTTCTTAATTAATGTTTGGTTCAATGAATTGCAGTCTCATTAGTGTTTATATTTTCACCTTCCTCTATATTGATCTAATGTAGATCTAGTCTATATAGAAGAGTCGTCAGATGTGTCTTCTGTTACATCAAGGCTTTCCAAAATGTCTTGAAAAGCGTCGTAGCACTCTTTGGCTGAATATCTTTCATTTGCATGTGACTGCCAGCAGCCCTCCATGACGTTTTGAATTCCTGGTAAAACGATCGTCGTGTCAGACTTGATGGGACGATACCCGTCGGCAATCTTTTCTTCAAATCTGGTTTTGTTGAGTGGCATGAGTTCTGTAAACGCCTGGATGCCATTCCACATCTCCCACAACGTAATGCCGTAACTGTAAATATCTGCTTCCTTTCTGCGTGTCTCCAGGTTTGCAAGCACTTCAGGCGCAAGATAAATAATGCTTTTCTCTGTTTTCTTAAATTGACCGAGAATCCCAATATCTGTTATCATTGCTCTACCATCTTTATTCGTCTAGGAGAGAACATTCGTTTTAACGAAAAAACTTTAGTTTTACCTTTTGAAGGAGAGGGAAGGACGTTTATTTGTTTACACGTAAAATCGTATTTCCATTTCGTCGAAGCACGACACAATGTATGTTTAACAAAAAAATATTGAGAAAGAACTCGGTCTAAACATCTGAGTGGGTTACTAACAGAGAGAGAGAGCACCTTAAACGGGCCCTTATCAGGCTTTTACAGGGTTCGTAGCAGTCTTTGAAATCCTTGAAAGTCTTTAAATTTGAATTCAGGGGCCGGTTGTATAAAACTCTTTAAAATCACTTTTTTTAATCACTATTTTGTAGTTAAATAGTGATTAACTCTCAAATATATTGGATGACGTTTGCACTTAATTATAATTAACTTTAATCACTTTTTTATACAACCGGCCCCAGGTCTTTAAGGTCTTTGAAAAGTCTTTGAATTGTGTGAAAAAGCGAAGAAAGTCTTTAAAAGTCTTTAAATTCTTTAGTGAGTATTTGATTATACGATTTCCTAGCTAATAAAAGAGATTGATTGAAGGGAGATGTTCACAAATATCGACGAAAAGGTGCATTTTAGGATGTGATTTGACGGGACTAATTATTGGGTTAAAATGTAGCCTGTGTTCCAGTCCACTACACCGTTGTGTGTACTACAACGGTGTAGTGGACTGGAACACAGGCTAGTTAAAATGGTGCTTACACTCGCAATTTATCGACAGCTGATTGCTCTCAAAGGTCTTTGAAAAGTCTTTGAAATTAGGCAGAAAAAATCTTTGAATCAGATTCATAACTATAACACACGACTAGCCTCTAAGAGATATTACTTTCTTGACACAGTATAAAGGACAAATTAAGGAGTATTTAATATTAGATTGCAAGGAGCTAAGATATGGAACTCAATTGACAATAATATAAAATTGCTGTCTGCTTATCAGTTTAAAAAGAAAATTCTGGAAATATTTTTCCTCAAATATTGACTTTTTGAGTCTTTATTGTCCATAATATTTTTAAGTTTTCAACTATTATATTTCTATATTAATCTTATATAATTTCTAATAATTGTATATTAAATTCTACCTATGTAAGATTTATATAAATAGCCTTGTCTAGGTGTGTGTGTGTATTCGTCTGTGTGTTTGTTTTTCTACTATATATGTGTTACGACCTACTGATAATTTATATTCATATCAATATTTATTAGCTGCTTGGTCTCTAGCCTTATGGTTATTTTAAGTAGCTAGTACCCATTTTATTTAATCATTAATTGTGTAAAATGTTTATATTTTTTGTTGTTGTAAAGGGTACAAATAAAGGTCATTATTATTATTATTATTATTGAAAGTCTTTGAATATTTTTTGTCTTGGAGACTACGAACCCTGTTTTAGCCAGGATTCTAAAATGGGTGTCCTTCTAAACCATATCCCTCTGCAAAGCGTTTAAATTTTGGGTTTCTTCATTTCAATTAATATTGGAAATTAAAGCCATTCGTTTTGAAATGTTAAATACAAGACTTGAAAAGCGAATAAGATAATGTATTTGTACATATGAGGCAATCTTGTTCTTGTTTAGAGACCGTGGATATTGACAATGGCTCTCTGACTGAGGAATAAAAGTCTAGGGAAGAGGTTAAGTTGATACAAACCAAAATATTTTCCAGCTTGAGATGCCTGTGAATGAGGCCCCGCTCATGGATGTAGTTTAACCCATCCGCAATCTCTATCGCCCATTTTAGAAACGCGTAAATTGCTTGATCAGTGTTGGAAGCTTGTGCAGGTGTTACGCTTTTATCGCTGAAAATAATACTCCTCAGATTTGCCTGGCAGAATGTCCTCACAAACACAAATTTGTGCTCTTTGGACTGGTAGGAAATATTCACTTTCATTGCCCCGAAAAACTTAACAACATTCTCGTGATCCAAATGCCTACAGTAAAAAATAAAAAAAAATAAGTGTAATAGTATTATTATAGTGCTCAGGTCAGTTGCAGGGTTTTTCTATCCAATGACTTGCATCACCCGATATTCGATAAGCCATAAAAATTAAAAAAACCTGTACGCAGTCGTATCTTGGAAGTTAGATATAATTGATAGATATAATTGATAAAGAAATGGTTTAATTTTGTGAAATGAATATTTCTGGTATTTGAGTAATTGAAAATGAGGACAAATGCAGAGTGAATGCTTATTTTTTATTAACACCTCGCGACTGGGTCTTGTGGGAGGGCGGCTGGCGGCTAAATAGAGGAAATATGCTGTATGATCGACTTTTGAAAATCCATAGAAGGTCAAAGAATGGAAATTGTATGGACCTTGAAATCTGCTGTGTTGGTGTAATGTACTCAGGTGAATAAGATGTTTGTGTGATGTTACTCTGAGTGTATATCCACACCGGGCAGGCTTGAAAAATATGCCTGGCCACGGCGGGATTCGAACCTACAACCTTTGGAGTACTAGCCCACGTAGCTCAGTTGGAAGAGCATTGGGCTAGTATTCCAAAGGTCGTAGGTTCGAATCCCGCCGTGGCCAGGCATATTTTTCAAGCCTGCCCGGTGTGGATATACACTCAGAGTAACATCACACAAACATGTATGGACCTTTATTGGAAATAGAATGGATTTTGGTTATCCATGATAATTGTATATTTTCATAGTATGGAAATAGGATGGATATACTATGGATTTAGTGGTGCAAATGCAAATTTCGTAGTATGGATTTCACTTTTTTTTTCAGTGTTTGTTTGACAATATTGCAAGCAAGTCTTTGATTTACAATGCTTACCTGATCTCCATTTCCTCATTGAGGTATAATCTTAAATTTCGATAATCGAACGGCTGCTTGAATACTTTCACCACAACATCTAAAGAATGATTCGGATCCAGCGTTTTGATTCTTCCACCATTCTTCAGCTTTCCACGGTACACGCGGGAAAACTCTCCTTCTCCAATGAATGACTCATTGTCTTGTTTCCAATCAAGATCACGTGCATCCACTGTTGTTGGACAAAGCTTGATTCCTAAGGGTATCATATTTTTTCGTACCCCCAAACTTTTCTGCTGAATTGGAGTATACTGTTGTATTACTTCGTTTTGGTTTCGTCTTTCACTTCGCAACTTCGCCACCATGTTTCGTTTAGTCGCAATCAGTGTGGGAATTGAATTTGTGTAACTCTTCAATACTTCTGTGGTTTTCTCCATCTGCCATTCAGCATATCCATAAACATCGTCCTCCTTTAGAGAGGCAAGGAACTTTTCGGACTGTTTTTCCAAGTAAGCACACGGATCTTTTCGATAGTTACCGAGCTTCATTATTTTAGAAACTTTATTGGTCACGGCCATCACTCCTAAAACAGGCATGCCAATTATTAGGCCCACTACACCAACAGGAACCCAGACAGGCATTGCTGCTCCAACGAGAATTTTCGCTGGCATGGGCAACGGACTATTGGTATTCGAATAATTAATTTCTTTTTCTGCACCATGCGTCGTTATCATAACACCTTCAAGCTCGTCTTCCAAAAGATTCAACCTATGTTAATGACATTAATAAAGAAAAGAACCTTCAATTTTACGATATGTTATTTAGTTAATTATATCAACGCCAATATACATCAACGTTTTTATATATTAAAGTCAAACCTTTTTAGAAATTCTTCTACAAGTTGCTTGTGAATTTCTGCGCAAATTCGATTTTTGCTTTCCCATTCAATAAGCAATTCTTTAAATCTGTATCCAATTGATTTCATGATGTGCTCTTTCGTTCCTACCCATCCATTCTTAATCATTGGAAGTAGACAGCCGGTCCATGTGCAAAACTTCGTTTTGAATTCTGGCGAATGGATATATTCATTCAGCTTGGAAAAGAAGAACTTGGTTTGATCTTTCAACTTTGCTTTCATTTCTTCCCTTACTATTTTCTCTTTCTTTTCAATATCTGCAATATGAATTTCGATAGAATCCATTCTTTCACGAGTTTTTTGACGAGTTGACTGTATCTCGCGGTTGTAGAAATAGGTTAACTTGAAAATATTATACAACACGGAATCCAACAACCTATAGTAATTAAAATTTTATGTTATAGTTAAAATATGAGTGGCCGATCTTTATGGGCATTTACAGACTACAGTGGCGAGCGCACAGCGTGAGCCATTGTTAAATGCCCATAACGATCAGTTGTGAATATTTTGTCGAACTTGTAAAATTAATTTATTTGTTTACTTTATTAGTATCCCATGCTATGGGGACAATCTCACGCTTCATTATACAATTACTTTATGGTTTCCGTGTTTGGATGGCCTGATCCAAACACGCGGGAATGTTGCGAGAGTTAAGAAAAGCGAGCGAAATCACGAGCCGAAGGCGAGTGATTTTGCCCGCTTTTCTTAACTCGGGCAACATTCCCAAGTGTTTGGATCAGTCCATCCAAACACGGAAACCATAAAGTAATTGTTTTATAAAATAACAACAACACGGTAGTCTTCCGTGTTTGGATGGCCTGATCCAAACACGGCTTTCGACCAATCAGAATACGCGTTATATACATGTTATTTTATAATAGCATGTATTTACAACGTAAATCTAGTGGTACATACGTTTTGATTCTAATAAATCGTCCTGCTTCTGAATTACAGTATTCATAACTTTCATATAAAGATCCCTTTAACATGACATCCATTGCATATGTGACCTAAATACCGCATTGTAATTTCTTAATTGTAGCCTTATTAATTATTCATGAATTTACAATTCTCTCTAAAATGTTCTTAATTGTTTATAAAGAAACTTCAAAACAAATTACTATTTTATCAATATCCGTATAAGTCGGAAACAAATCTTGTCCTAACGTGCGTATAATGCTTTCGATTTTTTTTCGGCTATATAAATGAACAATATTACCAAAATAGTTGCCAACCTTGATTAAATTCATGTATGTATGCGTTTTTGTATCTGCCGTGCTGAGTGGTTATATTACTACCTTAAAAAATAAGCAGAAACTCGACGTTTCGAGCGAAGGCCCTTCGTCTACTAACTCTTGACGAAGGGCCTTCGCTCGAAACGTCGAGTTTCTGCTTATTTTTTAAGGTAGTAATATAACCACTCAGCACAGCATTTTCACATTGGTACAATGGTACTACCAACACTGGTACAGACAGTTTTAGTTTTTGTATCTGCGTTAGCGCAGATACATTGCCATCGTCTAGACCGTGTGTTAGCCCGGAGCCAATCAGCGACAGCGATCAGCATCACGTGTGTCATTTTGATCTCTATATTTTGCAAAACCGTAAAAAAATGTAACTGGATGGATATACTGATCATATTCAATAAATTCAAAATTGCCGCCTTTGATGGAGTGAATATACGTAAATTAAAGGGCTGAAACGCTAGTTCGAAATCCATAGTATCATGGACATCAGTGGCAAATATTAAAAATTATAGCAAAACATTTAGATTTTCGTGATGCCAAGTCTTATCATTGATGCTAATGTCTGCATTAAACAAAGGTTTTTAAAAACAACACTCGACATCAAAAATGTTCACACAATCACACAACGACTTTTAATACACTAGTATCAGAAACATTTAAAACATACTGTGGTAATCGGCCACAAAGTTTATATTCATTATAGTCGAAGAAATACTGTTATGTTGCAAAGTAAAACGTGGAAATACAAAGATAAATTTCGCATGTGAAAACTGATACTAAGCCAAGGCCGCGTTTACACTATGACGCTATACGGCAAATTTACCGTAGCGTAGTGATTTGCATCCAGAGTGGCAAATGTAGTGGTCCGCAGTTAATACGCTACGGCAAACCACTCTGTTATAGAATATAGTGTAAACACAATCTAGTCTCAATACCAGAAACGTAGTAAATTTTTACCGGAGTGCTAATAGCCGGCGTAGCGTCATAGACATGTGTAAACTAAGTGAAGTCTAGTGGTCTTTGCCGATACAGATTGGATGCGAATGTTTTATCTAGTACTTATCATTTGGCAACCAGCTTAATTTTTTTATTCAAACAATATTTGCCAAAACAGCAATAGTCGATCACATTTGCCAGACATAATTATTGCAACTCATGGAAATTGTATTGATTGTCAGTTGTAAATTTACCACTGATGAAATTTACCGATAACTTAGTCATTGCGTATATGATTAATGATACTCTACAGTTATTAACTGTTTTAACTACTACAGGTAGCATGCTTTTAGGAGAGGTACTTCTTTTCAAGATTTAGCTGGGGCTACCTCATTCATGAGTTCAAATTCATTATTTTTGTTCAATTTATCCTTTTTATGATCTCTGTCTTACAAACTAATTTTTTAAAAGGTGTAGGGAGAAGAGGCAGGCAGAGGAATCGAACATGATGCCGCAGAGTACATGTACAGATCAAAATCCGACTCCTTGTCCGAACCTTTGATGTTGGCGCAATTGCAACTGCCGCCATGTTCCTAGCCAGTGCACTGAGGAAAGATAGTCATCCTCCAGAAAAAAAATGACAGGCGTTCAAGGGGGGGGGGGGTGAACGCCTCTCATTAGCCCACTGGCTAGGGAACATGGCAACTGCATAACAGCTGCATGGTGGCTGGATACAGTCAACATTTTGCGCAGATACATGTACGCCTAGCGTACCTATTTTTTTAATATGGTGGAGCATTCACACATGCCATCTATATCTTATTTTATTACTTGAGCTTGCCTTGTAATTTGTAAATCAGATAAACAAATCGGCTGCTCGCACAGCAAATGGGTGTAGCGAGCTTGTCGACATATTTTCCTAACAATGGTGTTCAAGAAGTTTCTAAAAGTTTTTAGAAATAAAAAACGATAACACCCAAAATATCTTACTTCCAATGGTTATACAGCCTGGTATTTATTGCTCTCAGGATCATCTGCTGTATACTTTCAAGTAAAGCATTGAAATCTGGGGTGGTAGTACCATATTGTTGTGCTTTAATGGCTTCAAGTACAGACATATACACAATTTGATTATTCAGATTTGCGTCTTGCCAGCATTCACTCAGTGATTTGAGGACATATCTCTTCACCCTGTCTTGTTCATGTTCTTCCACTTGATCCCATTTATTGCAAACGAAAAGTGAACATTCAGCCAGATTCTTGCAATTTTGAGTACCACCTTCAAGCGATTGAACTTTTTCCAAGATTTTCATTAACTATATATATCAGAAAGAATCATGGTTAATAATTTCATGTCCTATATGGACACCAAATATGCAAACCTGATCTTAAAACAACCCCAATGTTTAATAATATAAGATTTCACCATGATGGTTGGGATTCAGGGTTGTTTTGGTGTCAAACTTTCGTCAATAAAAAGTCGGACGAATGTTGATCGCGCAACAAGGATTTTACTCTGAGGACCGCAATTTTTATTAGCCAATGAAAACGCTGATAAGATAGTTCACCACATGTGATTAGTGATGTATATATTTGAGAAACTTATATGTAGTGTTTCTTCAATTATATTTCGGTATACTTACCTTTTCTTTCAGATCTTGTTGCAGTCCACCAGCATGGGAAATGTCAATGACATAAATAAATGCAAAAGCATTTGGAATATAATTCATCAAAACTTCATCCATGTGACCAGATTCCCCAAGACCAGGACTATCAATGATAACAACACCTTTCTAGAATGAAATTATATTAGTATAGGTAATAGGATGGTTTCAAGTACAATTTGGATAAAAAACATGCACGAGTGAGTTTTGCAAATTGCATGAAAATAGCACGAGTCTGAAGGACACCCAATGAGCAAGGATATCCAGAGGTAAGCAACCAATCAAATTGCGCGAATAGTAGTATCCACCTCCCGAGTATATGCTAAAATGTACTCTTTGCATGTAAAAGTGTTTTATTTTTCTTGTGTGATTGTACGATTGATGAAACCATGAATTTTCTATCTCAAAAAGTTACTTTAAATTGAGCAACCTACACCCTAAATCTCTAATTTCCTTTACGTATATGAACATTTTAAGAAGACGGCTAGTGTACCTCGAGTAATTCATGTGGCCAAAAGATTTCTACTTTATCGCAATTGGATCCCTTTCCTCCCTACATCCTGTTCAAGTGCACAAAAGGCGCAATTTGCTCTTGATAACTTTTCCCGGATTCTTCCTTGGTTTTCAGGGGAAGATGTTTAGGTGGGAGTTTTGCTTGTTGGTCTATATCGTATTCATAGTGAACGACAAGTTGTCTTTCTTCCCCGTACTTCAGTTCACATATTGTCGAGGTGGTATTCAGGAGATGGTTCGGCAGGAGGTCTTTGCCAAGAATAAGATTTATTAAACTGCTTTTTCCCGCACTACTCTCGCCTAGAACAAATGTAAACGGTATTTTTATGGTTTCAAAAATAATATAATATAATATACATGCAATTGGGTTTTAGTAGCACAGTAATTGCACTTACCTGCAACAAGCAAGTTATAGTCTCTTTTCTTTAATCGATCTCTTTGTTCACCAAGAACTTCCAAAATATCACGATTGTTAAAGTCGGGGTTTAAAGTGGAAACCACATCATGGCCCATATCTTTCAGACAATCATTAACCTCGGAATAAATATCTTCCAATTTATCCCTTTTCAATTTATCGTCCTCCTTGGCTTTTGATATGAGAGAGAATCCCTTCAAAAAAAACAATAAAATATGTCTTAAATGCAAGAGAGTTTTATTCAGACCTGGAAAAAAATGGAATCTTGTGGTCTTGGCTTTTGGTATATAGTCAAGCAAGTAGTCAACTTATAAGCAAGTAGTCAAGCAAGACTTTGCAGTATTCAGGCAAGTTCTTCTTCACATAAAACGGGCTTGGATCATTAATCAGATATAAAAGGCCTGCCATGCACATGATCAAACAGGCACAAGTTTTTAGATAATTTGCCGAATATTGAATGTTTGAAGTACGCTTACCGTTGTTCCATTCGAACTTTGAACTTTCATCTTCTCCTTTGCTTTCTTCTTCATTTCTTTAAGGTTTAAATTTTCTTCGTCGCAATCGATGTGAAGTAGTTCGAATAGTTTTATCATTTCCTTCACGCTTTTAATTTCATCGATGTTCTTTTGGGGCACCGCAGTTGCCATGCTTGCATGTGTTGTGGGATGTGAGAAACTTGTTCGCTTAGTCACTGGTCTGTTGTAACTTCTATGTGTTGAAAAATATTTCCCGTTAACATCTTAATTGTTTACAACAAAGAGGTAAATTACATTGATATCAACGAGGTAGATTACATTTGTATCGAAGGAACTAGACTCGGTTCTGAAATATCACATACAGACATACTCGAACCGACCTGACCGCGTAGCTCAGTTTGCAGAGCATTGGGCTAGTATTCCAAAGGTCGTAGGTTCGATTCCCACCGTGGCCAGGCATATTTTTCAAGCTTACTCGGTGTGGATACACACTCAGAGTAACATCACAAGCATCAGGTAAATATAGGTTATTATATGAGGGGCGAGGCAATATCAGTTTTAGCCCTTGAGGGACGATATCATGCATAAATGAGTAAGCACAGCGAAGGAAGGACATTATATCGTTCTGAAAGGGATAGAACTGATATCGCCGCGCCCCGTTTATGATAACCTATATTTATCACATACATGTGCCTTTATCAGGGCGATAACAAGGTGACATACGCGATATGTCACTGATATTGCTTTTGTCCATGCATGCAGCTATTTAAAAAAAGATTGTTGCAATGATAAATATTCAAATAAATTCTGACCCTTTATCATCGTTATATTGACTTAATGACTATTTATCGTCGATATATTTTCCATGAAATTCTCAAACTTATTAATAATTCATGAGAAAATTCAAAAGAAAGAAATATTTAATCAGTACTTAGAAATCGGAGCAAAAATTGCAGCCGATTTTCGCCAACTTTAATCTCCATTTCCTCTTAAAATACGGGTTCGTTTGAGAAGTAAGTTCAAACTCTGATTTCTAAATACAAAGACAAGCTGGTTAAAAAACTCGGCTTCGCCTCGTATTTTCAACCGACTTGTCTGTATTTGGAAATCAGAGGAAGAACACTTACTCGTATTTGAACTATTACATATATATGACATCGCGGAGGTGATGATTAGAAAGAGGTTGATAGATCCATGCACGTACTTCATATACATACAGTTTTATTAATCTTTGCCCATAGGGGCTTTTCAAAGACTTCCTGATGGTGTAAATGCATGCGTATAAAAAGTGAAAAGTTTGTCGCAAGTCAACTTTTTGGCGTACTACGGAAGTACTAACCAATTAACATTCACTAAATTTTGAAATTTAAATTAGTTTTTGATACGTTTCGGTACGGTACGCTTGAAATTCCTGAGATTCCCAATTTCATTAAATTGCCGAACTTGTTAATCTTCTGACTACCACTCTGGTTAATTCCTCCAGGAAGATTTTAAACGTGGACATAGTTTGAAACAATAGCCTGTACATGCATGCAAGCATTCAATACTAATTTTACCCTCCTGTACCTGTGCACAAATTTCAGCCTTCATTTCGAAACTTCTAGCTCAGCGACTAATTTTAAAATCATGCATGCATATTATATTGATCATAGATATTTTTCTTTCTGTCAATACAATCCACATTATAGCGTACTGTATTATGAAGATTCCCGAATTCGAAGTAATTTGAACAAATTCGCAGACATTACTTACGACTTGTACATAAAATAGAAGTTTATTTCATTTCCTGCATGTTTATATACAAAGGCTTGACCGCTTATTCTGTGTTTCCTTTTCACTATTTCTCAATTTGTAGCAATTCATAGGTGTGTCTTGCCGATTTTATCATGGAAAAACCGTGTTTATATCGTATATTATGATATCATAAATTACCTACAAAACGTAGGTGCAGATTTTCGTTTTAAATATGGATGGAAGAGTATTCTACATACTAATCACGGAAGCGTATTATTACGCCAAAGGAGTTTTAATGTATCGAAAGTTGCAAGAATTCCACAGTTTTTGTTATGCCGGAATTAAACACTCTGATAGTTGCAATACATACCTGACTGAAAATTCCAATCTGAAATTCGAGGACTGTCAACTGTCGAAGCTCATCACGAATCACGACAGGAAAAAGTTATCAATACAAAGAAACACAATCCAATAATTCCAATTTCTAAGTATTAGAGATACGAACAATAAAAGGACAGTGTCATTTTTTGTGTCCTGCTGTTTTAAAAAATTCCTAGCTTGCAAAACCAAAAATAGTCTACAGTATTGTGTTTATAAGTTTCATCGGCCAATTATATACCAGAGTGAGAAAATAATGTTGATTGTTTTTATGGATATATAATTATTATAGGGTTTTGTTTGATTATTTTGTATAAAAGTGTATTGGAGGAACATGCTAACGGCGTGAAAACCTAATCTTACACTGATTTAGGTGTGAACATCTTATGTTAAACAAAGGGGCAGGCGTGAAAACCTTATGTTACAAATAGGGTCTGGCTTGAAAGTAATAGTTACAACGTAAGGTTTTCGTGTGAAAACCTTATGTTACAAATAGGGACTGGCTTGGAAGTTATAGTTACAACGTAAGGTTTTCGTCCCTGCCCCTATTTGTAACATAAGGTGCTCATACGGTTTTTACGCACGCCCCTATATGTAACGTAAGGTAAGATATTACGTTACTTTCTCTGTCATTAAACATTGCGTCATTATGTTTGCCCCTATATGTAACATGCTCCTATATGTAACATGCCCCTATATGTAACATACACCAATATGTAACATACCCCTATATGTAACATACCCCTATATGTAACATGTCCCTATATGTAACATACACCAATATGTAACATACCCCTATATGTAACATACCCCTATATGTAACATGTTCCTATATGTAACATATACCAATTTATAATATAGCATTTGTAAATTCTGAACGCTGATTGGCTAAGAGCCGTGTTGATATAACTCCATGTCAACACGGGAAATTTTCCGCCGCTTGTAAACACGGAAATTTTTCTTATTCTTCGGGCTTTTGACATTGCTATATTATAAAACAAATATAAAACATTTTTTCCGTATTGATATATCGTTATATCAACACTCGTGGAAGTTGGGAAAACTCGAAATTGTGTGAAAACACTCCGCCCTTCGGGCGTCGTGTTTCCACACAATTTCTCGTTTTCCCAATTCCCACTCGTGTTGATATAACTGTATATCAACACGGAAAATGTTTTATATTTGTTAAATGTAACATACCCCTATATGTAACATACCCCTATATGTAACATGCCCGGGCCTATATGTAACATGCCCCTATATGTAACATGCTCCTATATATGTAACATGCCCCTATATATGTAACATGCCCCTATATGTAACATGCCCCTATATATGTAACATGCCCCTATATATAACATGCTCCTATATGCTAACATCACGTTACCACCCCAGCTCATTTTGCCGGCAATTGGCATACATCAGAGCCGATCTTAATAGAATACAATAGTATACAACGCAGAATAAGTTCTTTGGCGTAATTAAATCTTCGTCACACGAAAAATCCTAACTTTTCACCCTGGCGATACGATACACTACATGTGCGAGAACCATTCTTAGTGTTTCATATATATAAATATCCAAGAAAACACAAAATGTTTATTCTTAAACGCAAAAGAAACAATATAGTGACTTTTCAATACCCATAATAAAGTCAGTCGAGGAAAAAACTCTTTATATTCAGAACTGTTGATCTGTATTCAGACCAGTTGATGTTCAGTATAACTTTTTCTTGTCACAAGGAAGATGCGGTGAAACATGATGGTGAAACTCCCGAGCTTAGACGCCCTTAATGGTGAGGTTAGGGTTTTTGTTGAGTTAAAAAGATTTTCAATCTCTTAAGAAAATAATTATGACAATTGACCTTAGAAGTTCTTACGTCACGTCACTGATAAACATTTGACCCACATGTATCCCACATTGCATTGCGTGTACCTAATGATGAAAACTGCGTGACGTAAGCACTTCTAGACCCTGGAGTCAATTGTGTGGAATGGTTAGAAAAACGTCGTCAGATTTGTATTTCTTTTACTCTTTTAGATTTCAGATTTTCAAAGTTCTGTTCCACCCGCCCACTGATAGCACTCGACTTGATACAGTCAATTAAACAGAGCAGTGCCATTAATTGAATACAAAACAATCTTGAGCCAATCTGCAGTTTGAGAGCAAAGTTATAATCTATTACCTCTTTTACTTTGTCCAACTCACAAGTTTGCCCAACTCACAACTTACAATATATCGTAAAACCAGCAGGAACATAACTCAAAAGCGTAAAGGTACCGCGACTTAAGATTTTCCCGAATAATTCTTACATTATTTTATTGTTTGTCAATTTTACAATTTTATCATATTTTGCATGCACTGGCTAACATTTGGTGAAAATGCCATGAAAATCGGACTGATTTTGAGCGCGCAGTAGCGATTTTCCACAAAACGCCAAAAGGGTGTCCTGTAACCTTAACTTGATCCAGTCAATTTTCGCCAAAACTATGACTGAAATCTAAAAGAGAATCATGAAGAATATAAATCGGAATTCATTCTTTAAGCTTTGCTGATTTTCCCCATATCCTATAAATTCAACTAAAGTGCTTTATTTTTGTCTAAAATGTCATTAGACAAAGTTGGTACATTTCTACATTTACTTGATGTCCGCATTAAAGATGATGAAACAATCACCTCTTACTGGCGATGAAAGTGAACAGCGCGAAAATTAGCGTCAGAAAAAAGGAACTAATTGCTCCTTCACATACAGTAACGAGTGCATGTTTGTATCAACACTATATAGACATTTACTTTTTACTCACCCTTAAGTTGGTGAGAAAAGGAAAACCTACATGTATGTCCAGAACTTTGGTTTCAACCTACAAACCAACCACTGGAGCGGCAATGGACATACAATGTAAAACTTTTGTTGTATACTTAACAAACTATCAAATATTTTAACTTTTTTTAAAGTCATTGTAAGTTCTACCATGGATAATAAAATAAATTTATTTTATTATCAATGGTTCTACAAATAATTGTTTACAGTGGCTTGTTTAATCTGGAAAGAAGCAACCCATTTTGGAAACATTTTTGAACAAAGGACCCATTTAACGGATATTTCATGCTTTTTAAACTGGAAAGTATTACTTATTCTGTAGGTGTTAATGTTGCAAAAACTAATACTACTTTATAAATTTGTCAGGGAACTAATTAAAGTCACGCCCACACTCGTATAGAGATAATAAGCATTTACAAACTTATTAAAAAACAGTTGCGTCGCATACATATTTATTTGTATCAGTACAATACAGTGCAGTACAGTACATACATATAATGTACTACCTATAGGGTTCATGTTGAATAATATTATAATTGTGAAGTGTGCACACTGCACAGTAATTCTACTGAGAAAGGTCTTTCTAGTTTCTACACAGGTGCTTCAGATTGACCATGGTCAGGGGTGGATTTTTAAATTTTTTTTCATTTTTACCATGGAATTTTGAAATGTGGTAACAACAAATTTGTTTCAATAATCAATATTGAACCGTCGCCAAACCAGGCTGTCTCATGGTTCCTTAATTCTACATATGCATTATACTGGCTGTGTTTAATTTATTTATACGTTAGTTATATACTGCAGGCCTTAATTTGGCCCTAACTAATTGCGTTCTTAATTAATGTTCGGTTCAATGAATTGCAGTCTCATTAGTGTTTATATTTTCACCTTCGTCTATATTGATCTAATGTAGATCTAATCTATATAGAAGACTCGTCAGATGTGTCTTCTGTTACATCACGGCTGTTCAAAATGTCCTGAAAAGCGTCGTAGCACTCTTTGGCTCGAGGTCTTTCAAATGCAAGGGACTGCCAGCAGCCTTTCATGATGGCGTGAATTCCTGGTAAAACGATCGTCGTGACAGACTTGATGGGACGATACCCGGCAGCAATCTTTTCTTGAAATGTGGTTTTGTTGAGTGGCATGAGTTCTGTGAACGCCTGGATGCCATACCACATCTCCCACAACATAATGCCGTAACTGTAAATATCTGCTTCCTTTCTGCGTGTCTCCAGGTTTGCAAGCACTTCAGGCGCAAGATAAATAATGCTTTTCTCTGTTTCCTTAAATTGACCGAGAATCCCAATATCTGTTATCATTGCTCTACCATCTTTATTCATCTAGGGGAGAGCATTAAAGTTTTACATTTTAGAAGACTCCATCTCGTTGGTTTTAATTCATACCATATAGTCTTTCAATTAAACCTCTGGGAAGGGGTTCGTTATTTTCAAGCACCTTTGGGGGAGGGGCTTAAAGGAGAGGGAAGGACGTTTATTTGTTTACACGTAAAATTGCATTTTCATTTCGTTGAAGCACGACACAATGTATGTTTAACAAAAAATAGTGAGGAAAAACTCGGTCTAATCAACATCTGAGTGGATTATTAACAAAGAGACGCCTTAGTAAATTTTTTCATCTAAAAACGAGCCCTTATAAGGCTTTTAGCCAGGATTCTGAAATGGAGTTCCCTCTAAACTATATCCCTCTACAAAGCGTTTAAATTTTGGGGTTTACTGTTCTTCATTTCAAATAATATTGGAAATTAAAGCCATTCGTTTTGAACACGAAACTTGAAAAGCAAATAAGACAATGTATTTGTACATATGAGGCAATCTTGTTCTCGTTTAGAGACTGGATATTGACAAGTCTGACAATGGCCAGGGCTCTGTGACTAAGGAATAAAAGTTTAGGGAAGAGGTTAAGTTGATACAAACCAAAATATTTTCCAGCTTGAGATGCCTGTGAATGAGGCCCCGCTCATGGATGTAGTTTAACCCATCCGCAATCTGTATCGCCCATTTGAGAAACGCGTCAATTGCTTGATTGCTGTTGGAAGCTTGTGCAGGTGGTACGCTTTTATCGTTGAAAATAACACTCCTCAGATTTTCCTGGCAGAATGTCCTCACAAACACAAATTTGTGATCTTTGGACTGGCGGGAAATATTCACTTTCAGTGCCCCGAAAAACTTGACAACATTCTTGTGATCCAAATGCCTACAGCAAAAAAATAAGTGTAATAGTACAATAGTGCTCGGATCAGTTGCAGGTTTTTTTTTATCCAATGACTTGCATCACCCGATAAGCCATAAAAATAAAAAAACCTGTACGCAGTCGTATCCTGGAAGTTAGATATAATTGATAGATATAATTATAAAGAAATGGTTTAATTTTGTGAAATGAATATTTCTGGTATTTGAGTAATTGAAAATGAGGACAAATGCAGAGTGAATGCTTATTTTTTATTAACACCTCGGGACTTGTTGGGAGGGGGGTTGGCGGCTAAATAGAGGAAATACGCTGTATCATCGACTTTGTTTGACAATATTTAGATCAATTTATACCGTTTATCATTGTCAAGCAAGTCTTTGATTTACAATGCCTACCTGATCTCCATTTCCTCATTGAGATATAATCTTAAATTTGGATAATCGAACGGCTGCTTGAATACTTTCACCACCACATCTAAAGGAAGATTCGGATCCAGCGTTTTTATTCTTCCACCATTGTTCAGCTTTCCACGGTACACGCGGGAAAACTCTCCTTCTCCAATGCATAAATCCATGTCTTCTTTCCAATCAAGATCACGTGCATCCACTGTTGTTGAACAAAGCTTGATTCCTAAGGGTATCATATTCTTTCGTACCTCCAAACTTTTCTGCTGAATTGGAGTATACTGTTGTATTACTTCGTTTTGGCTTCGTGTTTCACTGCGCAACTTCGACACCATTTTTCGTTTAGTCGCAATTAGTGTGGGAATTGAATTTGTGTAATTCGTCAATACTTCTGTTGTTTTCTCCATCTGCCATTCAGCATATCCATAAACATCGTCCTCCTTTAGAGAGGCAAGGAACTTTTCGGACCGTTTTACGAAGTAAGCACACGAATCATTTCGATAGTTACTGAGCTTTATTGTTTTAGAAATTTTATTGCTCGCGACTATTGCTCCTAAAACAGGCATGCCAATTATTAGGCCCGCTACACAAACAGGAAACCAGATAGGGATTGCTGCTCCAAAGAGAATTTTCGCTGGCATGGGCAACGGACGTTTGATATTCGAATAATCAACTTTTTCTGCACGATGCGTCGTTTTCACAACACCTTCAAGCTCGTCTTCCAAAAGATTCAACCTATGTTAATGACATTAATATAAAACCTTCAATTTTACGATATGTTATTTAGTTCATTATATCAACGCCAATATACATCAACGTATATTATATAAGTCAAACCTTTCAAGAAATTCTTCTACAAACCACTTGTGAATTTCTGCGCAAATTCGATTTTCGCTTTCCCATTCAATAAGCAATCCTTTAAATCTGTTTTCAATTGATTTCATAATGTGGTTTTTCATTTCTATCCATGTATCCCTCTTTGAAGGTAGACAGTCCTCGGTCCACTTGCAAAACTTCGTTTTGAATTCTGGCGAATGGATATATTCATTCAGCTTGGAAGAGAAGATGTTGGTTTGATCTTTCAACCTTGCTTCCATTTCTTCCCTTACTTCTTGCTCTTTCTTTTCAATATATGCAATATGAATTTCGATAGAATCCATTCTTTCACGAGTTTTTTGACGAGTTGACTGTATCTCGCGGTTGTAGAAACAGGTTAACTCGAAAATTTTAAGCAACACGAAATCCAACCACCTATAGTAATTAAAATTTTATGCTATAATTAAAATATATGAGTGGCCGATCTTTATGGGCATTTACAGTGGCGAGCGCACAGCGTGAGCCATTGTTAAATGCCCATAAAGATCAGTTGGGAATATTTTGGCGAACTTGTGAGATTAATTTGTTTGTTTACTTTATTAGTATTCACTGCCCATGGGGACAATCTCACGCTTCATTAGCATGTATTTACAACGTAAATCTAGTGATGTATGCGTTTTGATTCTAATAAATCGTCCTGCTTCTGAATTATAGTATTCATAACTTGGTAGGTTTCATAAACATCCATTTAACACGACATCCATTGCACATGTGACCTAAATACTGCATTGTGATTTCTTTTTAGCCAGATTAATTATTCATGAAATTTACAATTATCTCTAAAATGTTCTTAATTATTTATAAAGAAACTTCAAAACAAATGACTATTTAATCAATATCCGTATAAGTCGGGAAAAAAACTTGTCCTAACGTGCGTATAAGGCTTTCGATTTTTTCCGGCTATATAAATGAACAATATAGTTGCCAACCTTGATTAATAAATCCATGCATGTGTTTTATTTTTAAATATGGTGGAGCATTCGCGCATGCCATCTATATCTTATTTACTTGAGTTTGCCTTGTAATTTGTAAATCAGATATACAAATCGGCTGCTCATCATAGCAAATGGGTGTAGCGAGCTTGTCGACATATTTTTCTAACAATGGTGTTCAAGAAGTTTCTAAAAGTTATTAGAAATAAAAGATGATAACACCCAAAATATCTTACTTCCAATGGTTATACAGCCTGATATTTATTGCTCTCAGGATCATCTGCTGTATACTTTCAAGTAAATCATTGAAATCTGGGGTGGTAGTACCATATTGTTGTGCTTTAATGGCGTCAAGTACAGACATATACACAATTTTATTATTCAGATTTGCGTCTTGCCACCATTCACTCAGTGTTTTGAGGATATATCTCTTCACCCTGTCTTGTTCAGCTTCTTTCACTTGATCCCATTTATTGCAGACGAAAAGTGAACACTCAGCTAGATTTTTGCAATTTAGAGTACCACCTTCAAGGGATTGAACTTTTTCCAAGATTTTCAATAACTATATCAGAAAGAATCATGGTAATAATTTCATGTCCTATATATGGACACCAAATATGCAAACCTGATCCTAAAACAACCTCAACCATCACTACAGACCTTTTGTTTAATAACATAAGACTTCACCCAGATGGTTAGGATTCAGGGTTGTTTTAGGGTCAAACTTCAGTCAATAAAAAGTGGACGAATGTTAAGCGCGCAGCAAGGATTTTACACTGAGAGCCGCAATTTTTATTAGCCAATGAAAACCTTGATAAGATAATTCACCACATGTGATTAGTGATGTATATATTTGAGAAGCTTATATATATGTAGTGTTTCTTCAATTATATTTCGGTATACTTACCTTTTCTTTCAGATCTTGTTGCAGTCCACCAGCATGGGAAATGTCAATGACATAAATAAATGCAAAAGCATTTGGAAGATAATTCATCAAAACTTGATCCATGTGATCAGATTCCCCAAGACCAGGACTATCAATGATAACGACACCTTTCTAAAATGAAATTATATTAGTATAGGTAATAGCATGGTTACGAGTGCAATTTGGATAAAACATACACGAGTGAGTTTTTCAAATTGCATCCAAGGACACCCAAGGATATGAAGGACATCCAAGGATATGAGCAAGGATGTCCGGAGGTGAGCAACCAAATTGCGCGAATAGCAGTATCCACCTCCCGAGTACATGCTAAAATGTACTCTCTGTAAAAGTGTTTTATTTTTCTTGTATGATTGATGAAACCATGAATTTTCTATCTCAAAAAGGTACTTTAATTTGAGCAACATACACCCTAAATCTCTAATTTCCCATACGTATATGAACATTTTAAGAAGACGGCTGGTGTACCTCGAGTAATTCATGTGGCCAAAAGATTTCTACTTTTTCACATTTGGATCCCTTTCCTTCCATCCGGTCCAAGTGTACAAAAGGGCCAATTTGCTCTTGATAACTTTTCCCGGATTCCTCCTCAGTTTTCAGGGGGTGACGTCTTGGTGGGAGTTTTACTTGTTGGTCTATATCGTATTTATAGTGAACGACGAGTTGTCTTTCTTCCCCGTACTTCAGTTCACATATTGTCGAGGTGGTATTAAGGAGATGGTTCGGCAGGAGGTCTTTGCCAAGAATAAGATTTATTAAACTGCTTTTCCCCGCACTACTCTCACCTAGAACAAGAAGTGTGAACATATTTTTATGGTTTCAAAAATAATATAGTATATATACATGCAATTGGGTTTTAGTAGCACAGTAATGGCACTTACCTGCAACAAGCAGGTTATATTCTCTTTTCTTGAATCGATCTCTTTGTTCACCAAGAACTTCCAAAATATCACGATTGTTAAAGTAGGGGTTTAAAGTGGAAACCACATCATGGCCCATATCTTTCAGACAATCATTAACCTCGGAATAAATATCTTCCAATTTATCCCTTTTCAACTTATCGTCCTCCTTGGCTTTTGATATGAG
This sequence comes from Paramuricea clavata, assembly GCA_902702795.2. NCBI lineage: Eukaryota > Metazoa > Cnidaria > Anthozoa > Malacalcyonacea > Plexauridae > Paramuricea > Paramuricea clavata. Next base: position 12,636 of record CACRXK020001354.1, on the reverse strand, counting down.
AGAGAATCCCTTCACAAAACAATAAAATATGTCTTAAATGCAAGAGAGTTTTGTTCAGACCTGGAAAAAAATGGAATCTTGTGGTCTTGGCCTTTGGTATGTAGTCAAGCAAGTAGTCAAGCAAGACTTTGCAGCAGTCAAGCAAGTTCTTCTTCACATAAAACGGGTTTGGATCATTAATCAGGTGTAAAAGGCCTGTCATGCATGTGATCAAACAGGCACACGTTTTTAGATAATTTGCCTAACGAATATTGAATGTTTGAAGAACGCTTACCGTTGTTCCATTCGAACTTTGCTCTTGTATCTTCTCCTTTGCTTTCTTCTTCATTTCTTTAAGGTTTAAATTGTCTTCGTCTATATCGATGTGAAGTAGTTTGAATACTTCTATCATTTCCACTACGTTTTTAATTTCATCGATATTCTTTTGGGGCAACGCAGTTGCCATGCTTGCATGTGTGGTGGGATGTGAGAAACGTGTTCGCTTAGTCACTGGTCTGTTGTAACTAATTATTCTATATGTGTCGAAAAATATTTTCCATTAACATCTTAATTGTTTACAACAAAGAGGTAAATATAGGTTATCAATTGAGGGTCGAACCGATATCAGTTTTAGCGCTTGAGGGACGATATCATGCATAAATGTCACGAGTGAGCACAGCGAACGAAGGATATGATATCGCCCTGAAAGGGATAAAACTGATATCGCCGCGCCCCGATTATGATAACCTATATTTATTACATACATGTACCTTTATCAGGGCGCGATAACAGGGTTTAAAAAAGATTGTTGCTCTGGGGCAATGATAAATATTCAAATAAATTCTGACCCTGAAAAAATTACAGTCAAATTTCGCCAACTTTAATCTCGATTTCCTCTTAAAATACGGGTTCGTTTGAGAAGTAAGTTCAAACTCTGATTTCTAAATACAAAGACAAGCTGGTTAAAAAACATGTACATGACTTGTGCATAAATTTCAGCCTTCAATTCGAAACTTCTAGCTCAGTGACTAATCATGCATGCATAATTATATTGATCATAGATATTTTTCTTTCTGTCAATACGACCGCATTATAGCGTACTGTATTATGATAATTCCCGAATTCGAAGTGATTTGAACAAATTCGCAGACATTGCTTACGACTTGTACATATTAAAAATAGAAGTTTATTTCATTTCCTGCATGTTTATATACAAAGGCTTGACCGCTTATTCCGTGCTTCCTTTTCACTATTTCTCTATTTGTAGCAATTCATAGGTGTGTCTTGCCGATTTTATCATGGGTAAACCGTGTTTATATCGTATATTATAATATCATAAATTACCTACAAAACGTAGGTGCAGATGGAAAGAGTATTCTATATACTAATCACGGAATCGCATTACATATTTATATTGTGTTTCCTGGTATTGGTTCCTGTCAAATGGGCAATTATCAGAGTGAGAAATAATGTTGATTGTTTTTATGGGTATATAATTATTATTTATGGGGTTTTGTTTGATTATTTTGTATAAAAGTGTATTAGAGGTGGTTTAGACGCATGCCCGGAAATGATAATTCTGAAAATTCACAAATTTACAAAGATTATGTTGCAGTGTTGCACATTCCGATCATATTTTTACAGCAGTATAGGTTATATTATATCAAATAAATCGTTGAAAACCAAATAAACTAACAATCCGCTTCGCGCAATCAAGACAAATGTTATTACAGTACCTGAAGGATGGATCTCCTCCGTTCGAGCTATCTTAAACGTTTTCTCTGTCTCTGCAGACTGCAGCAACTCAAATGCTGTACTAACTGCGATTCTGGTTTTAAATTACACTTGCGCTTTGAATAAATTACCAGTGCAGACGTCATGCTAATATAAAAAGTACTTAATTATCCCAAACAAGCTAAGAGGAACATGCTAACGTTTTTGAAAGACAAATGGAGAACTTTCACGTGCTGTTTACATCAAAGAGGGGCTCACAGGGCCGCCCAGAGGTTGGCGGGGGCCCGGGGCAAATTTTTTTTAGGGGCCCCTATCTAAAAAAATTTTCCCGGAAAAAAATTTTCCGGATAACAACCTGTTAACGTGCGTCTGAAAAAAAATTTGGCCGAGATGGAGGGCGAAATTAAAATAACTGTAAAGCGATAACAATATATAAGCCTCTATATAGCTCAAATTTTGCGTACGACAACAGTTATTTTGGGCATTTTTGGCTGAATTCTTTTGTGCCAGAAATGCAGTCATTGAGCTTCATAAATATCAAAATCCTCTGGGGGAGAACCGCATGAAGACCTCCCTATTTCTTTACAAATCAGAAACGTGATTATGGCAGTTGAAACTCCATGATGTGTATATATATATATATATATATATATATATATATATATATATATATATATATATATATATATATATATATATATATATATATATATATATATAAAACGGTGTAAAGTACTGGATATTGCCACAGAAGTAAGTAATATTATCATGTGAAATATCAATTGTCATCATATGCGCGTTTATAGGTATCATTGCATGTTAAATATTAGTCTTTTACATAGTTTAATTTCATTTTAGATCGAATTGTTTTGTTTGTTATTTCAAATATTAATACGATATACAATATCCAGTCGACGTGTTTGATTTATCGACTTTGCGAACCGATATATATATATATATATATATATATATATATATATATATATATATATATATATATATATATATATATATTATATATATATATATATATATATATATATATATATATATATATA
>CACRXK020001353.1:463-55750 GCA_902702795.2 Paramuricea clavata | reverse complement strand
TCTGTTTTACGAGTACATAGCCATAAGTTCCTTGTTGGTTGTATGGCAAAAAATTGTTTTGTTTTGTGCATAACACCATGTTTATATTAACCTATTTGACAAAGCTTTCCATTTTTATAAACCCGGCATCAGTACCAATCAGTGGCGGACATTATTGAGAGGGGGGGGGGGTAACTGTAACAAAACTAACAATTATTTTTTTGACTATGAAAGCATGAACAAAAAAGTTTAAAAAACTAAGATTTCCAGCAACAAAAAGTGCATGTCATATGGTGGCAATGTGAAGTGTCCACCACTAGTGCTACTCACATGATATACGTATTTTCGTGCCAATGATGTGGTGGTTCAAAGACCAAAAGCAGGCAGACCCCGTCAGAGGGCAACTTGCAAATTTTTGGGCATTATGCCATTGTTGTTTTATGCCTTTTCTTCAGTGCATACCAAGAGCAGATCGCAGAAGCTTTTATGCCAACTCTCCGTACATTGTTCATCGCTCCGACATCATCCCCACTTGCCCAGATTGACGTTTCTAATGTGGCCGAACTGTTGGTTCATTTGACCTCCGACAAACATATCGTCAACTCGAGTCAGACCACAACACAGAATGAGAACAACGCTGACGACGTTCAGGTATGTAGAGAAATTCCAAATTTCTGGCACTGGTTGTCAAAAAAAACCCACCCAGTGATTGTCCAATGGTACCTACCATTAAATACATTATTTTAAAGGTAGATTTGAACTCAGGGACCAGCTCTTCAAAGAATAGATATTGCGCGCTATCCAACAAATACTATTTTTAAGCTTTAAAAAATTGGGCGTTGATTAGTCGCGACCATCCTCGTCCCCAGCAAGACATATTTTAACATCTATATTGGGAGGCCATTTGGCCCTACTAGGTAGTGGATCAGACTGGGCCCTAACCTTACCCTGAGTAACCTAAATCTTACTCTGAAGAGCCCGCCCCCACTGTAAAACGTTTAAATATGCACTGGGAATCCGAGAATCTCTACTGTATATGAACCGGAACCCATAGTGAACGCTATAAATATGTCGCTATATATATATAGAGCTCACTGCCGCTCTCTTGACCAATAATTCAGAAACGTCCATTAAAATTAACGATTGGCTAATATCCTCATTCTTGTTGATGATTGCTATAATTGATAATTTTGCAAATGACTTTTACTTGGAAAAAATATAGAAACGTTTTGTTTTTAGCCCGACTCTATCCATGGCTCGTTAGCTCTGAAGATAGCCAATGAAATTATATCTGAACCATTGTCTCCCGGTATCCGAGTGCTTTGTAAAACGTTGACACAGTTGCACTTATTGAATGCAAAGAAAAGTGTTTTAAAAGATTTGATGTTTCTTCATGAAGCTATGATAAAGGTACGTTTTGCTGGATTTCAGTGAGCGTTAAAGTGCCACTAACCCCAAAGTTGATTTTTGGTATGACATGCATGTATTGTATCTTTACAGTAAAAAACCTCGTCCTGATCAAACTTTTTCACTGCCAAACTTTCTGGATATGATGTCATTATTAATGGAATGGCAAACTTGATGGAATGGCGAATTTGATGGAATGCAAACTAATTTGCTACTCATCTAGCTTATGGCATGATATCTGGAAAGTTTTACAGTGAAAAATTCGATACAGTTGAGATTTTTTCCAAAGAACATAATTATCCATCAATTATGAGTAAACTGTTAGCTGGGAAATATGTCCTATATATCAGTTCAACTTGACTATATATTCCACAAAAACAACCTGATGACTTCAGCATTCGGTAAATATGGCTTGCCATTTTCTCACTATAACTATAGGAGGTTAAAGACTACCACTCCATAAAATATCTGGAAAAGTTCCACCAATCGTTGGTTGTGCTAACAACAGAGACCGAGACGTTAGGTAAGGACACTTTCTCACTTTCCATCCCTCCCCCAGCGCAATTATACGCAGGCTTATGACTTCATAAAATTTCGTTGTCTTTCCATCGTTTTCTAAATCCTACTTTTCTCCATGCCACTCAGTCACTCATTGTGGCGTTATACAAATGACCTGTTCATCATATTCTTCTAATAATACGTAATACTGAAGAATATCCTGATTTGTGGGGCCTCCAGTGGCCCGTCCCCCACCCCATACGACCCTTCCCAGGCAGGACCTGTAGGCAGGGCCGCCGGGAGGGGGGCAGGGGGGAATTTCCCCAGACACCCAGAACCTGGGGGTCCCTAGAAATGTTTTGTTGGGCCCCAGTCATTTTTTTGGGTGAAATATTTCCGCACAAAGGGCAAGATATTTGGGGTTTTTTGGCAAAGTACCGAAATTTCGTATGAAAAATTGAGGGAGCTTGTTGTTGGAGAAAAAAAATTTTCCGGAAAAAATTTTTGAAATAGGGTCCCCTAAAAGAAATTTGCCCCGGGCCCCCGCCAAGCTCTCGGCGGCCCTGCCGGCTGTAGTCGCCTAACATCATTTCATGCAAACGACACCAGAAAACCTCTGAACCCAGGATGCAAGAAAACGGACACCTCTCTAATACGGATACCTCTCCAATACGGACATCTCTCTTATACAGACACCTCTCCAATACGGACATCTCTCTATTATGGACATCTCTCTAATACAGACACCTCTCTATTACGGACATCTCTTTATTACAGACAGATCTCTAGTACGCATACATCCTTTAATATACAGAAAATATTTTCAGGGATAAAGTATATGCATGCGATAACTATTTCAGAAGGTGTTTGCAATTTCGTTCTGCCAGGTCCCGAGTCAGAGCAAACCAACAGTGCTTCGAGTGACAAGGATTCGACAGAAGAAACTGAAAACACATGATACTCTACAGATAAGTTTATTTAACATCGTTTGTAACTGCGTGGCGCTATGGTCCGTTACATACGGGACGTAGTTATGCATCTAGTTTCACCTTCCGGAAGACAGTGTAAATATTAAGTTTCGTCATTTTTTAGTCTGCGGTAGCGATCTCAGTAGGGAGTTTAAGATGCCGACAACAACGGGTACGGAAAACGGTTGAAAACTTGTTTTCGCATTGCTTTAACTGAGGCAGACAAAATTTACATATCCCCAGAGCATACTTTTCACCGTAGCTACCTTAAAACAGAATCAAGAACATAGCACCGAAACTGACTACGCAACGTTGCAGGTTGGAGAGTATTTTTACAAAGAAATGATGTGAAAATTAAAAGATGAAACTTACCGAACACAAAGTCATGCACATAAAACATATTTGGGATAAATTTGTTATGACAAGCATTTAGTATTTGCATACATACAACAAAAACTATTTCAAACGTAGTCGGTAGTTCGTCGTCAAGATCTTGAACTCCCTAGTCTCCTCCCCTGCGCGCGACCTTTATAGCCCTGGGATATACGGAAAAGAAATGCAAGAAAACTTGCAGTAGTTTCCAACGCGCATTCTGGTGAATTGATATATCATCTCAGTGAGCGTTTGTGTTGACATATTTTGATACAAGTAAATACAGTAAGTTACAAAGATAAAATAAGTCTATCTCTGAAGCTGCCAATCGATTTCTACCTGAGGTCACCGGGGGGGGGGGGGGGGGGGGAGATTGACACTTCGGAGAACAATGTGGATCGCAAATAACTCTACACCGTTTTCCATATATAATAATATTAAACCAAATTCATAGTGTAATGAATCTGTAATCTCCATTTCGATCTCCTGTTAAATTCAAACACCATGACATTACTTGAACATTATTATAATAACTATAATATATGTACAGTTTTTTTAATGCACATTAATATTCTGTTGCCCCATGAATTAAGTTACAGTCTATATATATACTACTGCATAATTTCATTGCAATTTTTTCCATAAAATTACAAATATGACATTCATCTATTATTGAAAACACGCTTTTGTATTTGTTCGGACCCAGGCGCTTTGGTTTGCTGCGTCACACACGCGCGGTGTTACATTCCCAAACGTTTTGCGTTTCACGCGCCGGCCACGCAGCGGCGTAGCAAACCATGGAGCCTGGGCACAAGGCTGCTTTTGAGTTCTGATTTCGTGCAAATTATCTAAAGTCCATTAGTAGGCAGAATTTTCGGCGCGGAGCGGAATTTCTCTTTGTCTTTGTCTTCACAAGACAAAGAGAAATTCCGCCTAGCGGAAAACGGCCTTAACACGTCAACACAAGTTCGTAAATGTCTAGTTGAACACGTGATAACCGGATTTCCCATGTATATTCCCATCATGTTCTCGTGCCTGTTTCTACTGCGAATACCTTTGTAGCTTATAGAATCACACAACACGAATTCGTCTTTTTTGCCTAAAACAGTTGAAATAGTATCATTATGACTTTTGCAATCCAGGCGCACTTCACAAACATGCGAAAGAGGTTTGTTTATGGATTACTTACGACAGAAAAATAAAATAATTACATCAAACCTAGAAAACAAATTTGTAGTAGGGATGTGCCGGATATTGTTTTGCCGGATACTGTTTTGCCGCATAAACCGGATGGTACGGACAATAGTCTACCAGATACCGGTCAGGGGAAAATGATAACCAGATACCAGTCAGACAATAACTGGAAACATTAAGCGAACGGTGTTACTCCCATAGTATGCCCCATTGTTTGTGCATGTGCTCTATCTCTTTATATAATTAACATATTTATTTGTGGCACATACTATACGGTAAACAGGGTCTGAAATTTGAATGTTTTCTCAATATCCAACTGGGAAACCACGATTCAAAGTTTAGTATCCCCCTGAGAATTCAGTATCCCGGCCACATCTATATTCTGTACACCATAAGTGTGATACCATGTCCCATCCAATACCTCTCACTGTTACAAATTACAATTACAATAACAACAGGATATTCAAGGCAAACTCATAGTATTCAAGGCAAACTCATAGTAAAAGCTATCAGGAGACTGTCAGAGGTGCTTAACATTTTCCTAATTTTTAAAATTTTCTTGGTATCCAGTCGGGATATAAGTCATTCACAATTTGGTATCCAAAACCAAATTTTAGTATCCTGGGTAAAATTTACCGGATATCTGTGTTGTACCGGTATCAGGATCCAGCATACCCTATTCTAGTCTGTAGCCTACGGGCTGTAATTGGTACGTGGCGCACAATGACCATCGCAAGTTAATATCCACTGGAATAAAAGATATCAAATTCTCACTACATGGAACTAAATCGTGGGCATTTGCAACGCCAATGCAACTTATTCTGAAAACCATATTATGATAATATGATAATAATATTTTATTGAGGGAATTCATTCATCCCAAGATGCTTTTCAATGAAAATCTATATTCAAACTAGAGTACACATAAGAGAGATATTAACATCCTCATGAAGAAAATCTTACCGTGCTGTAGAATGTTTTAGACTGTAATGTTAGTTCTCTTGACTTGTCCACTAGATCATCAAGTTTTTCTCCTCTTTCTAACACACTTTCGATTGTGTTGTGCTGTTGAATAAAACAATCAAATGAATGCTTATAGTCGGTCTTAAATGAAAGGGTCATGGATGCCAGCTAATATTAACGTTTATTTTCGGCTGTCATTTAAATGTATTCTGTCAATCATATACGAGCAAATATTAGTATTCACTTAGTTGCCAAGGCCTAAAAAAACCTGTGGTTCCGGTTTCATATCGTGAAAAAAGGTCGGAAATAGATTTTTTTTAAAAATTTTTTTCATAGTTTTGGCGGCTTTTTGCTTGGCGATTTGCAGTAGAGTTTCAATATCAATATTAACTAGAGGTACGTATTTCCTATGGACGAATTTAGGCAATTTGGTTAAATAATTTATAGTGTGACAACAGACGCCATTTTGGCACGCTGTATAAGCAGCCCGCAACCACCCGGAGAAAATAGGGTCGCACGGTCAATCGCGTTGAAAAAATAATAGGGTCGGCAGAAAAAAATAGGGTCGGTCGGGAACCGGAACCACAGGTATTTTTTTAGGCCCAGTATAAAGATATTTTGTCGTTTTTCAGCCATTACAGTAATAGTTCAGTTATGTTAGCTCTCTCTTTCACAGAGGCCCGAGTTTATAGGAAGTCTCCGGTGAGGGAAAAGTGACTTAGGTAATTTCAATCTTCATTCACTTCATTAACTTTGCTGTAAGTTATTTGTACATAGCTAATATGGGCAAATATAGGCATTCATATACCCTCCAAATACATATAAATGTACAGTAAGAGTGTCGTGAACCAAATTGGTCTCCAAAAGTAAACCAAGTTTTTACCAAAACTATTTTCGTCTCATCCAGTTCTGCTTGAACTTTCATCATTGGATCAGCCTGGGCAGGATTCTTATGAAAGTAAAAAACAAGACGAATTTTAAGTTCTTTCTAGGTTTTTATAATTGGACAACTTGCGCTTTAGACTATATTTTAATCTAAGAAGGAACAACGAAATATATCACTACAGCTAGAAAGAGCGTCTTGGAATTAGTAATATTACAAAGCTTGGTTGCGAAATGTTGTAAAATACGGAAAATTAGCCCTTCAAAGTTGGCAAATTTGTATACTTTTGTATTACGTGCGTGAATTGGTAACTAAATTAGTTACCAATTTCTGCACGTAATAGAAATGTATACAAATTTGCCTACTTCGCAGGGCTATATTTTCCGTATTTTACAACATTTCGCAACCAAACTTTGCAGTTTTTTCTAATTTTGATAACTTCTTTCCGAAAATATCCTTTGTTATTCCCAGATTAAAAATTTTTCTAAAGCGCAAGTCGTCCAATGGCTGCAACTTCCAACGCGATTTCTGACATGGAACCGTGTTACTCTGTGTATTACCTAAAAGGTAATACCAGGGAAATTCTGGTTTATTCTGCCGACATTTGTCATCATAATTCTTTCATTTTTCATCTCTTAAGGGTATGTGATGAAGAAAGTAGAATGTGGGACATGCTCGCATTTCTCTGCATTACTTTTCAATAGCGTGGCTTTGTCACAGCATGGATTGTAAAATTTATTTTATTATCCGTGGTCACAGATTAATGGGCTTTCTACCCGAAATCGCGTTGCAAGTTGCAGCAAAAATCGCCCTTTTAAAAATTCTCAATTTTACTCATTCTTTTTTATTCTTACTTGATATTTTTCTAAGTATTCAGCACATTTTGGAAATACGATATCCCTTTGAAAAGAAAAATGAACATATTACAAACCAAAAATTAAATTATGTAGAGAATATTAGAAAATTACAACATTTATTAAGCTTTATTAATTAACACAATTAGAATGCAATAAAACATCCCAACTACAATTGTAGTTAGTTAATTGATTAATTACTTTTCTTCCAAGCTAGACAGTTTATGCACTGGATATTCTTGAAGAAAATCATCTAAAACCTATTAAAAAATAGCACATCATTACACAATTTAAACACCAATTTTACAACACAAAGAATATGAACAGAAATATTAATGAAAGTATTTACTTTTCGAAAAATTTAAAAAGTTATTAAAACTTTGTACAAATGTGGCAGAAGTCATTTCAATGTTATAGATATTTGATATGTTGACTTGATTATATATCACTTTTTATTTACTTTTGAGCTTTTGTTTAATTAACAAGCAAGTGGGGTCAGCTGGGCTTAGTATAAATAAACAATAGATTTTAAAAAAGTTTTGCTTCTTGCCTTTGGCAATTTTTAAAAATGATCTATTTGGTAAAATCTATTTACCATTACTTTATAAAATTTCACATACTATTTTCACATGTATTAAAATATTTCACATGTGATAATGCTCATTTCATATGAAGTTTTCACATGTGAAATTTGAGTTTCATACATTCTTTCACACAAGAAAGGTTCATACAAATTATTTTCACATGTGAAATTATACAAAGAAAAAGGTTCTTTGCAGGTTAATGGACTAACTAGATGAAGTTTGACATGAATGACTGCCTACAACAATAAATAAAATATATATCATAATGATAAATTGATTATAATCCACTAACTTTTCCTAGCAATGTAAACGCCACTCTTGGTGGATACTCCGTATCTGATATTAGTACGCCTGACAAATTGTTGTCCCGAACATAAACATGGCAGACATATTCTGAAAAGACACAACTACTACTTTAACAAGTTAATCCAGCTATTAATATTTGTATTTATCATGTCCTCAATTTATCATGCCCTCAATTACTCTTTGGTTGACCTGAAAATTAGACACTATAATCAGAGATACAATTGAAAATTCCATAAATCATGAGAATTGGCAAAATCAATTGGCAACAATTTGATTGTGCATGCAGCTTTGGTGGTGCAGTTTTCAGAGCAAAGTGCCTTTCACGTCTGAGAACATGAGTTTGTTTCTAGCTGCAGATTCATGACACTGAAAAGAGGATGGGCTGGGATAATCCCAAAATAACCCTTCCACCGGTGAGCCATATAGAACATAGGAGTTAAATGGATTTTTTTTTCTGTGTTGGTGTAATGTACTCAGGTGAATATGATGCCTGTGATGTTACTCTGAGTGTATATCCACACCGGGCAAGCTTGAAAAATATGCCTGGCCATGGTGGGAATCACCTTTGGAATACTAGCCCAATGCTCTGCCAACTGAGCTACACTGGCAGGTCGGTTCGAGTATGTGATATTTCGGAACTGAGTAACATCACAAGCATCGTATTCACCCGAGTACATTACACCAACACAGAAAAAAATTCAAGATTACCAGATTACATCGATATCGAAGGAACTAGACTCAGTTCTGAAATATCACATACTCGAACCGACCTGACGGTGTAGCTCAGTTGGCAGAGCATTGGGCTAGTATTCCAAAGGTCAGAGGTTCGATTCCTACCATGGCCAGGCATATTTTTCAAGCTTGCCCGGTGTGGATATACACTCAGAGTAACATCACAAGCATCATAGTCCTGAGTTAAATATTGGCAACCTTTATTTGCAACCCGAAACATTTGCAAAGTGTCCATCACTGATCTGGAGATAGTTAAATTTTTGAAGGCAACTAGTACCTTGTTCTTTCACTGAAGCCCTTTCTTTTGTTCTTGTCCGTTCCACAATAATTTTTCCAGTAAAGTCCATAAACTCCTTCACACTGTGCAAAGACAATTTACATCAAAGAAGATGCCAATGCCTCATGTAATAGTAAATTCATCCACAATATACACTTACCAAGACCTGAATTTACTTAAAGTTAGGGGTCACATCTATATTTCCACACAAAACGTCAAATTGACCTTTTTGTTACAAACTCACCTGGCTTTGATACCCAAAACATCAATTTGACATTTTGCATGGCAACTTGTGGACATAGCCTTTGTGCATCAGTCAATTCTAGCATTACCCCCACCCCACCATGTATTTGAGTGCACAATTTCCTGGAGCAAAGAAAGCTTGCAAGTACAAATGCACTATTCTCTTTGTTCTATGAACATGCCAAAAAGACATCAAGTAAATTTCTTTAATTTTCAAGCAAGTCTTGGGTAGTGTAGTGGTAGGGCACTTGCCTCGTATACATGTGCAAACTGCAAGGATTGAGTCCCCAAGGAAACACACCCTTCCGGAAAGTACGTCACTCTGGCTATAGACTCGTTTTCGTGTATCTGACATATTCGGTAAAGGCCATATGTCTCCTTCACAAAAACAAGGCTCTATAGCCAAGGTGACATTCTTTCCAGAAGCATGTATTCCTTGAAGATTTTGTGACCTGCAAACAGGTGGCCTAGGGTTGGGAGTGGGTCGGGGTAAGGTTCCAGTTTTATTGTGCGAGACAACTGCTGGCCATGTTAATGATTAATGAACCAATCAAATTAATTCACGGACAATTAGCAAAAGCTCAACAACTCGTTGGTTTCCGCATACAATTGATACAAATAAGTGAAATAACATCTTCCTATACAAAAACTTCCTCATGTCAATAAAACATTTCATACTTTTTTTAATGAAGTCTTAGCATTTAATATCAAATAATAGTTTTATTATATTGCTATAATTATTTGGTAAAATACTCTAAAATAAAAAGACATAAAATGCAATGTTTACGAACCTGGACCTTTGAAAAAACCCGAACGACTGTAGATCGTAAGCAGACGTAAGTGTTTTTACTTTTGCTTCTTTTAGAAGTACAGAAAGAGAATATAACTTAACCATCTTGTAGTCTAGGAATATAGCAAGATATTTAAGTATTTCGATTTCAAATATTTATTTAAAAGACACGTCAGGGATGCTGTCAATTTTTATACAATGAAGTCCGCCATTTCTACTTGTGATCTCCAGGTACATCGAGGAATATAGAGTACAGTTATAGAGTACATTGTAAGATTGCCGGATATACCATATACTATGAGGAATGAAAATGGATCTTGCAGGATTGTTACACCAACTTTGGAAACAAAAGCCAAATACGGATTATACGGTTAACATTTTGAAATTTTGGTTAAGATTTTTGCAACTGTCCATCTTCTATAGTTGCCTCCAATCAAAACAATCTTATAATGCCTGTGACAGATGGTTGACACTTGACAGACGGCAGAACCAGGGGCATATGGTTTCAGGCGCGGGGGCCTCCCCCCCCCCCAAAAAAAAAGAACAAATAGACATGCATGGTTGGAAGAAAACCATGGGCATAAATCTTCACCGTGATTATAAACCACAATTCACTAAACCTCAGGTGGCTGGTTCTGCTTAATATGCCTGGAGGTGATGCAGGCATAAGCAGAGTATGACCTTCTGGTCTACAGACAACTTTTAATAAGGCGGTTTTCCATTAGGCGAAATTTTTCGACCGAATCGAAATTTTCTTTTGTCTTTCAAGCACTCAGATGGAACTAATCAGAAATCTTTTGAATTTGAACAATAGAAATTTTGGTTCGATCGAAAAATTTCGCCTATTGGAAAAAATATATTTTTCTCTATTCTGCACCTGGATTACAACCTCCATAATTCTTAACGATCTTGCGGCCGCATCATAACGATGTGACCATTATTATCAATAGCAGCTGCAGTTACCCTGGCAGTACCGGCACTTCTGCGCACTGCGCAGTACTTGGAAAGGCGGGGATAAGAGGATCAGTTATTAGGGAAAGATGGGGATGTTTGTCGTCGTTCCAGTCCCCAGATATTTTTGTCCGAGAGAGCCGCCATCTTGGTTTTTCACATCAAGAGCAAAAATGCCGGTTACTGTTTCTCCTGCAATTCGGGTAGGTTTTTGTTGTGCTTTTGAATGTATTTGTAGTTAATATAATTTTATAAAACAGCAGTTCTCTATTCAATTATGTTTTTAGTACGTTATGTTACATATTTCCATGTGTAAATTTATAATAAATATTTATTATTTCTAGTTTTCAAGATATGGTGCTCTGCTAATTGGAATTGGTTATGGTTACAAACGAAATGGTATAATTTGCAATTCATAGATTTATGAAATGAAATCATTCAAACTATTTATTTTAACTAATACAATTTTGACCATGTGCCCCACCCCCTGACCACAGAATACTACACAGAAGTCCATGGTTAGCACTATTTTCCATCCAGCAAACTGACCTGACATCATTTTCTCAAGATAGAAGAGGTGTTAAATGGCTATGTAACTAACCCAAACCCTACCCCTACTCTAACCCCTAACCTCAACCCTAACTCTAACACTAACCGAATTAATAAAAAAATCCAAAAAGAAACGACTTTACAAAATCGATAGGGCGGTTTGCTGGATGGAAAAAAGTGCTAACCGAAGTCCATCTCCATTGTTTTTTTGCGTAAGCGCTATTCGTCATGATTCGTCACTTGGCAAGTACCGTAAACAGAAGCAGTCACCCCCTGGACGTGCACCATTTCCAAGGGGGGGGGGTGTGCTTCTGTTTAAGGTACTTGCCGAGTGACGAATAGCGCTTACACAAAAAACAATGGAGATGGACTTCTGCAGTGGTGGATCCAGCAAAGTTTTTTTGGGGGGTGCTAACCAATGGCGAAACGAGCGCCGAAGGCGCAAGATTTCTAGGGTGGTCCGGGGGCATACTCCCCCTGAAAATGTTTAAAATTTGGGTCTCTGAAATGGCATTTCCAGCATTCTGAGAAAACATTCTGGAAAATTTTTAGATTCTCAAAACCCTTTAAAAATTCAGAATATTTAATATTGGCTATTCCGCTATTGTCAACTAATGATACGCAACTGAATTCCTTAACATAAGTTGGTTAGAATTAGGATAAATGTCATTTTTGCACCCCTCCATGCACCCCTGTTGACCAGAGCCTGGGGGGGAGGTGCCCCCAGGCTCTGGCTCTGGGTGATGAATGATCAATGACCCAGACTGTGCATCTGGTCAATTATGTGATTTCGGGTGTGTAAGACTAAAATTTAGGTGTGCAATCCTGTTTGAAACTTGCACTAGAGTTTTAATGTTAAAAATTGCCAATATGCAACAAATACTAGTTGTGTAGACATCAAAGTGTGCAAAATTATTGGACAAAAACGTTCTTGCATGTGCACTTGCCATACTCTGCAGTCTGGTCAATGACAGATCGGCCAGGGCGCATTCCATGTAAACTCTATGCCGAAGATACGCCAATATTAACTATAGATAGTATTGTAATTTGCCAAACTCACGCTGGATATCTTCGCACTTTTGTGCACAGAATGCACCCTGGCAGATCGGTGTACTCAAGCTGCCTTGCTTTTTCCGTGTATACCTGGGATAGGATAGAAATATTGTTTTGGCTACACCACCAGTTCGGCATACGGGACAAAGATTTTTGGAACTTTTTTTAAGCAATAGATTTTGATTGTATTTGAGTAAGGTTTCACAACGTTGATTGGCATAAATATTTGGCATATAAACAACCAACTTTCCACTATGGGTGAACCAAAGATCTACTCCAGTCTCAGAAACATGTGCCAGTGTAAGCCTGTTTTCAACATGCAGACATATTCTGCCTACGATTCACTACTTGGAAAATACAAAGCAGTGACAAAACAGTTGAAATATTTTAATGGCTTATATTTATGCCAACATGATCATGTAAATTTTTGCACACCAGTGCATCAGGTCGTTCCAGAAAAGATCCATACTCCCTCCACAGAGGGAGGGGGAGGGGAGAAAAATTGTTTCTGATAATAGTAAATGTATTAGGATATCCGAAGGGGGTAGGGGGGTTAACTTCCTATTTCCTCCGTGGGGGTGGTATTATGGATGTTTTCTGGAATGACCCATCATGTGATCAGTTCACTTGCACATGACTCTGCACCAAAATAGAGAGAATTTACAAACCATACATAGTACTAATGCCCTCGAGCATGCACAACATGTGCAAAGACAAACTATTTTTTTAATACATTCCAAGGCTTATGATTTCAAACAAAACTAGCCAACTAACAAAATCACACAGCAAATATAAAGTGATGCTAAACTTCATTTGGGCACTACATTATTCCACATCGGAAATCTTTGGTGCAACCTACAAACTTTCCACCCTTGGAGCTCGGTAGATTACACAAGTAATTAGACGAACATAGAAAAGCTTGGTGCTCAATAATATGTTTGTTGGACCAACTTTAATTTTAGTTTTATTTGATTTACTGTTGATTAAAATGTGTAATTCCCCCAACCCTTTTGAAGCAGTTTACTGTGACAAAGCCGTTGTTGACCCAGGAACAATAGTTATTTTCCATGGCCAGACTGGCAGCAGAATTGGGTATTTTTTATGAGATCTTGGGGACAATCTAGAGGCAAGGGTGCAAAACAGTTTCCAAGGGCACAAATGTGACCAACTAGGTATTAAAAAACAACTGAATTAGAGAGTTTGGGGCAAATTATAGCATGAAAATTGACTTGTAAGAAGAACAAAGCTTTTCCACAGGGTGGCCATGACTAACTCTGGATCCATGAGACAGTAATAAATTTAAATTTGTCTCATTCTTGACAATATAATAATGTAACATATATCTATAGACAAGAATGATATGAAGCTCTTCAGGTTTACTTTTTTACAATTTTTTCTGGTAGAATATTTAAAACCATATGGAGCTAAAGATAGAAAGGTACATGAGAAAAAGGCTGAAGAACAAGCTGAGTTGAAACGTTTAAGAGAGGCAGCAAATGAAGGTACTGTATTATTAAACAGAGAAAATCATCCTTCATTGCAACAGTATTATCTGTTTATTTTCATTACTCAAAATAACTACAAAATATAGTTCTTGAAATAACAATTATAGTATGTTTGTGATGTTACTCTGAGTGTGCATCCACACCGGGCAAGCTGAAAAGTTTGCCTGACCATGGTGGGAATCAAACCCGTGACCGTTTGGGATGCAATGCTCTACCAACTGAGCCACAAGGTCAAGTCAGTTCGAGTTGGTGACCTCGTAGCTCAGTTGGTAGAGCATTGGACTGATATCAAGCCGTTTTGAGTTGGTTGACCTCGTAGCTCAGTTAGTAGAGCATTGGACTAGTATCCCAAAGGTCACGGGTTCGATTGCCACTGTGGTCAGGCAAACTTTTCAGCTTGCCTGGTGTGGATGCACACTCAGAATAACATCACAAATGTCATTCACCTGAGTACATAACACCAACACACACAAAAAGTAACAATTATATTATTTACTTTTAAGTTTACAAAACCAATTACTAATTTTCTTAAATTTTGTCTTGTATGTTTTAGGGAAGAGCATTTTTGATTCCTGAATGTCTGTCATTGGTATAAAGTGTGTTGATATGGCATTGTGAAGAATGTTTATATATTATGTATTATTAATATAATGGTGCTTTTTATTTTGAATGGACTTCTGTTAGTGTCTAAAAGGTTACACTGTTATGCAGTTTTATCAACTCCAGTGGCAGTGCTGTCACTTTGTGTTACCTCTCTACCAAGTAGGCACATGTCTCTACTCATTCGATCAGCTGTATATTTTGAAACGTCTAATTTTTCGTTGGTTTAACCCTTCATGTGACGTTACTCCCTAATATACCCTGCTTTGTTATTATACTCTTTCTAATGCCAGACTGTTTTACTCGTCAAGAGTGCTGGTGCACATGCTGTTACTAATTCTTATGGTTTCTTCATAGTTTGGAAGACAGTTGCAGCCAGATGTCTGTTAACTAAATCTGCAATATTTCTTAGTCTCACAGGCATCAGTTTCATACAAGAGACCACTGACATCTGTCTGTTATGAAATCAATGAAAACCCGAGGGTTATATCCACTGTTTGGTTGTTGCAAAACCCCATCATACAGTTTTCAATTGTTTATTTGTACAGAACATCAATCTGAAATGTATTTCTTAATTTACAGTCAAAATAAGAGAACCTTCCCACTTCTGTAGTCTGTTGACATTTTCTGTAATTTGTTCTGTTCAAGTTTTGCACCTTTCGTGTGTTAATATTAAAGTTACTACAACGAAAAATGCATCCTTCGCTACAAATTTTCATAAGAAAGCTAAATATTGTTGCCATATTTTGATATTTGCTGATAATTTGGTAACCGCTACAGAAAAACAGAACAATTTACAGAAAACTACAACAGACCACAGAAGCGAAAGTGGAAAGGTTCTTGTATTTTGACTGCATTAAATCGCCCGTAAATAGGAAATTTATTTTAATGAGGTAACCATTTTCGTGTCTACAGCCTTTTCAGACTGTTAAATTTAATCTTATACTTTTACGAACTGTATTTCTGAAAATTAACGGCACGAATTGTCAAAAGATGTGTCGATTTAATCCGATACTGACTTGAAGCCGCCATCTTGAATGTACTTCTGCAGGCCCAGACCGGAAGCTGGCAAGCCTCAACGCTGATTGGCTCCTTGCAAAATTTTGCGCGAAATCCGAAAAATTTTCCCGGCAAAATCGTGTTTGTTTACATTGAATAAACACGTGGAAATCAAATGAAAGCCATATGCTTGGAAAATGTTGTTTAACTTCTTACTTTAAAGGTAAATGGCACACGTTGTTTTGTATTTTTATACTTTTTAATAAAACCTGTATAATATGAGGTTTTTATTTGTTGTAACTGGTCAGTAGAAAAAATCTACTGAGAATATATATTGAATAAATTACCTTGAGTATGTACATGTGTGTTCAAATAGCTTAAACACTGTTATGTGTATGTTTGCATCGCAAAAATCCTTTATGCCGTTACAAACAGTTAATATATAGATAAATATTTTGTATGTTTCTAAGTAAAGTACATAGTGTTATGTGTTGGGTTATTTAGAGTTCCATCTTCCTCGATGAGTTTTATATCAAGTTCTGTATCGACCATAATACAATCTGTTGTAATGTAGTTGCAATCTGTAAGTGATGTAGACTTCCTGTTTGCATTTTCATCCTTATTTTGAGTCTTGCGACGACTACCTTTAAAATCTTCAAAGGTCTTTACATCTGCAGTTGGAGAAGCAGTGGGTGTTATCAGTAAACTTAAACCTAAATCTTCGGGCACTGTTGGCGTCAGCATGTTTTTTTCTTGCTTTGATGTACTGGTGTTCTTCGGACTAACAGAAGGATGTCTTTTGCTCTAAAAATGAAGGTTTGATTTAGTGTAAAAAAATACATATGCATTTATTCTACTTTCCCTAATTTACCTTTGCACATAAAATAAAGGCAACTTACAGTATATTTTGGGGACTTCAAACTCCTTTTGTCCACACATTTATTGGAAAAAGACCTCTAAATAAATAAAAAGCGAAATTAAATGCAAGCAAAGTGACCATCTAAATACTATAAATAATTCAGGTAAACACACAATAACAACAACGTGCTTGACACCCAAATATTTGCTTAATCAATGCTTGAATTTCAAAACCTTTTAAAGCCATTTACCGCTTTCATCTTATCGAAATCCAATGCTGGTCTTGGAATATCTATTTCGGATAGCCTTCTTTTTAAACCCGAATTTGAGATATGTGAAAACGACGGATGCGAGTGACTTCGTCTAGGCATCGTGGAAGACAGGTTACCACACTCGCCGCTTTGCCCGAAACTTACAACCGTTTCCAATTGGTTGATATCCCTTTCCTCGCTTATAAGTCGTAATGGAAAGAACTTTGAGTCTTCCAGAGTAGAATTAGCTGATACAGGTCGGGGTATAGGCGATTCTGGGGGTGTAGACCAGCTGAATGTCTCCCTGCTGCCAAATTCTAACGATCTAGCACCTGAGACCTTCGTACGGTCACTTCTCTTAGGTTTGACCGGTGTCCATATAGACGAAGGCTCTGGATTCCAACTTTCTTTGCCTTCGTAGTCTTTATACGGGTCAGAAAGCGAACGGCATAATCGTTTTTTCGCGGGTGGGTAGCTGTGACATCTTGTAGTCACAAACGATGAAGTAAGCTCTCCCAGTTTGCTGCCATCTTGCATGCAAGGCTTGCATACGTCGTTTGTCGTAGTACGATTTGTCAATGTCCTCCTCTGCTGTAGTCTCGAAGTCCTTCGCACGGCGTCTAAACAGAAACACATTTAAATTAAGTAAAATTGCTTTCTGGCGTTAGCTTACTCTTTAGTAAACAGAGAGATGACAACAGAATCTGAAACGTTAGGATAATTACAAGTATGCAATGTTTCCTATCACGCGGTGTTTTGCATCTTAAAACACAGCAGTCGGTTTTAAAATAATCTATTGAATAAAAAAAAAAGAAATACTCTTACCACTATTTGATCTGTCTTTTGAGTTTTTTCTCGGTTGTTCTCCCAGAATCTGTAAAAGAAATTTAAATAAGAATAATTAAAAAACTCCTGTGGAACATAAATATCTCTTTACAATTTCATCGCGTCGATGCGGTCGACAAAATATGATGACATAAATACACTAAAAGGGACTTAGTCGAAAAAAATCGTACCGTCTCAGTTGTCAAGATCTCTTCCAATGTTTGGTCTTGAAGTTTTTCTGTAATTAGGGTTACCATTTCGAGTATAAAGCTCCATAGAATTGGCGATTAGCACAACTCTCACGTATCGCTTTCACCCGTTGGCAGCTTCGACGAAACGACAACAAAATCAGGCCTGACTTTAGCGTAAGTGAATTGGTTGCCACTGCCACGAACTACACACGCTTTTCTTCAGCTAAAGTGAAAGAAAACACGAAAATTTCAGTAGGTATATAGTAGGTACAAGCCGTACAATAAAATGGTGTATGCAACACGTTTTAAAATTAAAAATACAAATTCACATCAAACCAACCTGTGAAGAGATCCATGATGACTTCAAAATGGCGTAAATCACTTGGACTTTTAACGTTTGCCTGTGCGAACAAAAGGAAGGATACGTTAATAAAAATACGGTGACAGTATCCGTTAGTTGGCAGCACTGGGAATATAAGGTTGAATGTTTTGTATCGACGGGCACAGCAAGCTCGAAACTATTATGACCGAGGTCACGACAAACCCGAAATATAATACGGATAATTTAAGCTCGTTTACCTCCGATTTAACAGAATACCACCGCCAATGCGTTGAAATTCATGTGCTCGAAGCAGAAACGAGAAATGAAGCGATTTATTTACAAACTACGATTGTATACGTTGCTAGAAATACTGCACTTCCATATGCACCCGTGAATTTAGCCATAATCACAATAACAATCGTACACCAACGAAGCTAGCCAATCACGTTACAGTATCCAACGGATACTCGAAGCTGATTGGCTGTCATGTGCGCTTCATGACGTCCGCCGAGTTTTATCAATGGAATTTTCAATTCATTGAAAAATACAAACTTTGTACATAATCTGCGTGAATTTTTTGTGTGTTTATATACCGGATAAATAAGATAGATTTCCTTCGATTCTATCTAGTAAGTCACTTAAGGTAAAGTAAAAAATAACTAGAGATGAAAAAATATTTATATTTTTTCTTGGCGGTTCCATATGCATGTAACCTGTTGTTTATGTAAAAGAAATATTGGGTTTATAAGAAGTCATTGGATGAAAGCACGTTGAAAACGAACGCCAGAATAAATTATTTTCTTACAAGAGGAAGTAATGGTAAAAGAGCCTTTTTTAAACCAGTGCAAGTATTAATTTCATAAGTGTTTAGAAGTTTCGTGTGCTATATAAATATTCGCCCATTAGAAAGGTTGATAAAAGATAGTCCAAGGCGGAAGAAGCTAAATTTATTATCTGAAAGATTGTTTGGCTTGAGAGATTGACAGGTCATTATTCATTATATGGAGTCAAGAAAAATTAAAATATGTGTGCCAAAAATGAATAAATAGATCGGTTGGTTCTCTTTTTTTTAAAAAATACTTAAGACTACTGTGGAATATTCATTTTATGATATTTAAAACAAGCTGGGCTTTGAGAAATTTCTTGACCATTTTTTCATTTAAAACAATCGCTTACTAAATCGCTCATAATCCACTCATTAAAATATTTTGTGTAAATATGGCCTTTTGTAGCATATTAAATAAAATGCTCCCTTCGCCTTGTACGCAGAAAAAAAACACATTCCGTACTAAACCGAATGTTGCTACAAACAGCAGACGACATGTTGGGAATTAGCGTCTGTGTTTTAGTGGCGTTTTGATTCAAATGTGATTCAAATGAAAATTGAAGCCTTGTGCAACGTGTACCGCCCGCAAAGAAAAGCTCGTTTATAATTAAATGTCTTTTATAGCACGAGGAATAACATTGTTTATGCAAATATGACTTGAATGTCTCTTGTTTTCGTATGAGCCACGCTCTTGCATGAATAAACTATACATGCACATGTCATATACAATATAACATCCAATTTCTCTGTCAACCGAAGTGGGGGGAAACTTGTTCCATAATCAACTAAATTATTTCAACTTTTTTTAATTCACAATTATTTCTGGCATTTAAACAACTGTATTCTGGTTGGTTGCTTGGTATAATTAGACATAAAATATTAATTAAGCGGGAATATCTACATTACAAAATGAAAGACAGTGCCATTCATTCAAATCAGCAGCAAATACCATTTAAATGGAAAAATTGTGCCTTTTCTTATCTAAGAAACGGCTAGCTTTAAAAACTTAATTTAAAACACATTTACATATATTGCACTAGGTACATGCTATTTTGTACTCTAATGCACGCTATATACGCTTTCTCGTATATAACATAAATAATAGCATTGATTGGTGCCAATATTTTTAACAGTGAAAGCTATTCCGAATATAGTTAGGCAAGCACGTGAACATTTGTTGTCGAATGAAAGAAACAACGTTTCACGTTGTTTATTTGAACTCCGGGGTATTGCTGTAGGGCTTGTAGTCATGGGAGAATCTAGAATGAGTTGATATTGACATCTTACTTACTCAATTCAAAATCATCAATTGTCCATAATATGACTGTGTCAGACTGTGTAGAATAGTCCTACTTGAGCCTAAGATCGGGAACGCCAATTCTAGGAAGGGGGGGGGAGACGCCCCCTCCCCCGTTTATTGGCATGGGAGTATTCTCCTAGCTGCATATAATTACCCTTTGCTATCCAAATTAAAATATCAAAGTAATTCTCTCTTTTTATTAATTAAGTGAGCGGTAAGGTATTTCCTAATTTCCATGTCAAACTTGTTTAACCGGCAATGATTTTTATGACACTCCTCAACGAGGCGGCTTTATCTGGCCATGGAGAAATAAAAGCTTCTTGAAGAAAATTAGCATGTCTTCTGATGTTTATCTGGACACAAACTGAACACATTTACTATTAGCGTAGGACGAAGAAAGAAAGTGACATTAATTTTTAGTCGCTCCATAATTGAGCTGACTGACATCGTGGCGGCATAACCTATAAAATGAAGTGCCAAGTGGCCATGTAGAGCACTGACGAGTGACGTGCAGATCTTAAAATATCGGTCGGTCACCGACATTGTCCGACGTAGAGAGGGGAGCACTGGCAGTGCCACTGGACATTCTGTCTGACCTAAGTGGATCTGAGACTGAGGTTTATTATTTGTCCGACCCGAGTGTATTGGTGTCCGCCGAATTCAGTAACTTTGTCCAACTTAAATCAAAATGTACCCTAGTTCAGGCCTAGAGGCTCGTAGAGTGTTAAATGGAGAATCAGAGTAATGTATAAAAAGTGGAAATGTGTATTCAAGTGCGGGATTTTCACAGTGGGGTTTGGAAATTCATTGCCAAGATTCATATGACTTTTCCAAATTGTGTTGATAATAAATTTGTGTCTGCATTCATATACTTCTTTTTATAGCCAAACTGAACTCAAAGTCATAGGACATCACAATATATGTATATATCCGACCCACACTCAAACGTCATCGAACATTTTGTCAGACGGTTCTGGTATTTTAAGGCCTGCTGACGTGCCGTTGTTGACTGAGATCTCTTGAACCAAATGATGAGGATTATGTATATGTATACGATCATTGGAAACTTTCTGTAATAGAGAAAAGCTCGAAATTGAGAAACTATTATGAAATGAAGAAACTATTTTGGTAACATTCTCATATGGAACACAAAATTTTATGCTTGATGAAGTGCAATTCGTGTTTCTAGAGCCAGTTTCGCAAAAGTTTCCCCACAGACAGCATCTGCTAGCAGATTGTGTACAGTCTGCTGCTTCGTGCTTTCGCATAAAGAACGTTGGCCAATGCGGGCCACTTAAACGAGTGTCTCAAGTCCCAACCTACCTTGTCGCGTCATTGCTTGCAGCTTTACGCATGCGCACTAAAGCACGTTAGTCGCTGATCTCAAAGACGCTGCTCAAACAACTCGACACGAGCACCGCGCAATATCCTCATTCTTCGCACACTTTGATCTTGACCTTAAACAACCTTGCCACTGACCGTCTATCCTGGAAACATGGGCATGAGGCAGAAAAGCACATCGCCTAACGTATTCGTATCTCGTATGTGGCTATGATGCGAACCTAATAACGTATACTAAAAGCCCGCCCAACACCGCCCAATATTGGCCATTGTTGATCCAACCACATTGCATGAAAAATTTTAATAAAGTTAAACCTTATCTTCCATCATGCATGGGACCTAGTCTCGTTCGTGTTTGGCTAGTTCTTGGTTACAGTATTGTCAATTTCTCTATGTGCCAAATTAAATCTGTTAAATAAAATCGGCCTCCATTACTAGAGATAATGTTCAAACTGATCCAAGAATGTCGCAGATTATTGCCTATTGGACTTGTTTGAACTAACGAAATAGAGTCTCGTTATAATATCTCCAACGTAGTGTTTCGTGCAGTCTTGGTCGAGGTCTTGGTAGTATTCAATAATAAACTATATATATATATATATATACCGGGTGTCCCAAAAAAAAGTACTCCTGTTTGATTCGTAATAACTTCTAAAGAAGTAAAGCTTTTAAAGAGAAATAACTTCCATTAAATAGAGGAAGGACTAACTTAGATTTTGATATATTACAGTTGTATTTTACTTAAAAATTCACGGAGATATTAATGTACAAAATCGGGAGCATATTTTGGGATGTGTCTAAAATTAGCGAAAATCGGCATATCAAATATTAACTCCAGCGTATGTTTGCTTAATGACATATCAGGCTAACTTGTATTTCGGCGAATTATCGTTAGGGTTTGTAAGGGATATGGCGTAGATTTAGACAGTTTACATGTAAGTCTTAGCTCATTGTTTCCTGAAATATGAACGTTGGAAATTATGCAAGTATTTAATAACAGATCTTTACAAACTTAAATGTACATGAAAGACTGACCATGGAAGGCAGGCGCTTAAATTTTTCTTATTCTTAAATAGCCTAATTTTTTATGTTTTTAATGGGTTCAAACAGACTGAGTTGATTATTTCTCGGTTAGAGCAGGATGGATATTATTCTTTATTGAAGGAAATAATATTGCTTTTTGCAAATACACATCACCGTATCAACGCTACTATTTTGTTACGTTTTGTTCCAAAAATGTTGCATGTCTCTGGGGAGTTGCTTAATTGTTATGTCTTATTGAGTTATATGGTTTGATTGTGTTTCATATAATTCTCAGTTTACTCTGAGCTTGCCAAGATTAAGAAAAGGCAAAAGAGTTTGGGTGTTCTTAACAAGATTTCAGAACGTTGCAGAAGTTAGAAGAGCTTCACAATTCCATTGTGACAGCATGCCCTAATTCAGAACTACGAACGATCCATGACGATCCTTCGTGATGCAGTGGTCTCATGAAATAAGGAAACGTATTCGTGCTAGGAACACACGCGAATTTCGGACGAATAAATCTTGCTTGTATTTTGTAGATATAATAATACTTTGTTTCATAATAAACAATTTGTCAAGTGTCATTTATTTACTGGTAATAGTGCATGTTTCAGTCGGGCAAATCTTGATTAATATTTGATACGCCGTTTTTTGCATATTTCAGACACATCCAGAAATATGCTCCCGATTTTAAAGATTAATATCTCCGTGAATTTTTAAGTAAAATACAACTGTAATATATCAAAATCTAAGTTAGTCCTTCCTCTATTTGATGCAAGTTATTTCTCTTTAAAAGCTTTACTTGTTTAGAAGTTATTACGAATCAAACCGGAGTACTTTTTTTTGGGACACCCGGTATATATATATATATATATATATATATATATAATATATATATATATATATAATATATATATATATATATATATATATATATATATATATATATATATATATATATATATATATATATATATATATATATATATATATATATATCCCTTTAGGTCATATTGAGCGCTCTACAGGATGAGCCATGCCGCTTACGCATTGCGCACGCTCACTGCTTGCAGTTTGAGCGCTCTGGCATGGTTTTGATGTCCCACAATCGTGAGGCATCAAACTGATCAAAGGTAACTGTAAATAGCAGTTACTTTCATCCTGCTCATCAGGCCCATAAGGCCGACCATAGATATAGGAGACTAGATTGCTAACGCATACCTAGCGCAGGCGGGGCCTACATGATAAATCCAAGATGGCGGTACAAGAGGGCAAAAAGACTATAGATTCTATTACGAAAATCAAGATTTTTGCATTTTTTTCCGTCGCATTGTTTTGAAACTTGTTCGATCAAATTTTATGGTAAAGAGAAACGTACCGCGAAGATTTTGAGCATATATATGATTGAATTGGATGAAAACTCGCAAAATTATCCAGCGATAAAAGTTCGTGTGAAATGGTCAGTTGGAGCGTTTTATTGCCAGAAATACTGTGCTATGTTAACATCTAGCCTTGTGAATGGTGTTTTATACTTGCATCTTTCATCATCATCTGCTCTGTCCTCATAATTATGAAAAATGAACTGTTATGTACCTCCCCCCCTCCTTGCTTGTTAGAGAAGTAAACTGATGAGAGCACTGGATAAGGGTCTATCATCTATGGTCTGTTATAATTTGCTTTCTATGCAAATAGTTAGAGTTACATATATAGTACTATATCAGTACTATACACGAACTTTTATCGCTGGATAATTTTGCGAGTTTTCATCCAATTCAATCATAAATATGCTCAAAATCTTCGCGGTAAGTTTCTCTTTACCATAAAATTTGACTGAATAAGTTTCAAAACAATGCGACGGCAAAAAATGCAAAAATCTTCATTTTCGTAATAGAATCTATAGTCTTTTTGCCCTCTTGTACCGCCATCTTGGATTTATCATGTAGGCCCCGCCTGCGCTAGGTATGCGTTAGCAATCTAGATCTCCTATATCTATGGTTCCCACTCGCTAATAAACGCTTAAATAACAACAATAACTTTCATCATTTGAATAGTTTAAAAATGTATTTGGGATAGGTTTAACTTAATGTTTAAGTTCCCTGTTTAAGAAATAGAAAACATACGAATCTTCTCATTTCATGGCCATGGGAATATCCTGCATGAGTCTGCAATCACGGTTTCAATTTTTGAATTGCAGAATAATTAGATGCACTATCTAGTGTACATAAAATATCTATGGGAAGCATGCAGTAAGAACAGCTATCTATATATAAGATTGCGTGATTGCAGCCAATTCAAATGCACCGCGTTTGATCTGGACTTTACTACTTACTATATGAGTACACCTGCCTCTAAAGTAAACGGATTGCCAAATCCGATGTTGAGAATCTTTTTTCCACCACAAGTATATGAACTACGAAAAACTGTTGCATTGAGGAAGACTCTTCTAAGTGATTAAAAGGATATCTGCGGGAAATATTATGTACTTGTGATAACAAAATGCAAATTATAGATTGATCAATCCTTCCCGACAACTTTCTTTTGACGGTTCGTTCTCCGGAAATGTATTGGAAAGATGTAGCTATATAATCCTACAGCATTCTTTATAAGATTTCTCACACAATTCCGAAAAATATCATAAGGAAATATATACCATTATATATTCTAACTTTGACCGATTGAACCTTTCCCCTTATAACTAAAATTTTTATCTAGAACTAAAAATTTCATCACAGCTTGAAAGAGCATCACAAAATTAGTAATATTCCAAAGTTTCGTTGCGAAATATTGTAAAATGCGGATAATATAGCCTTGCGAAGTTTGCCGTTTTTCAGTCATTTTGTATTACGCATGGGAAATTGACAGCCCAATCGGGTGTTGGGACATCAATTTCCCGTTTGTAATATACAAAATGACTGAAAACTGCAAATTTCGCAGGGCTATATTATCCGCATTTTACAACATTTCTCAACGAAACTTTGGAATATTACTAATTTTGTGATGCTCTTTTAAGCTGTGATGAAATTTTTGTCTAGACTTGTCTAGATCAAAATTGTAGTTATAAGGGGAAAGCTCCATTAAACGAAGAGAAAATTACTTGTGTCTTTCCTGTTGACTTTCCTCCTGTTTATTTTGGGGATAGCTATTTCTTCCCATTTCAATTCCAGCCCCTTCTTTTAGCTATTTTGTCCCTCGCCCGTTTTAGACAGAGCTAATTAACTCATAGACATATAACATACAAAGAGTACACAAATTCGGAACATGGGATTGGTTTCACGCGGCGTCTCGCGTGTAAACTCGAAGTCGAAAGATTTGAGTATTGTTCTTCGCCATTTTTGGCACTTTTTGTACTACAGTTCATATTCTTGTTATGTCTTTGTCATTACGTTATCTTCAATGTTGTCTGGTTATTTGTGTCCTGTTAAAGAAGAATTCAACCGTTGCCGTGACAACGGAGCCTTAAAAAGTCGGTATTGTTTGTCAGTCGGGAACGCAAGCAAGCGCTCTTCAAGTAGTCATCAATCAGCTCTGACTTTCACCATTCTTTTCTGACACTCGCGAGAATAAAAGGCGAGGTCTAGCATGGCATTGTAATGCTATATTGTCAAAAGAAAAGCGGGAATTTACATGATATTATCTGATCGAACGATGAAAGAGAGAAATGAATAAGATTAAATCAAATCTCGACTATCTGTTTTAAAACATCGTGTGAAATATTGTCGGTCCTCTTGACAAAACCGCAATCTCACGCGCTGAAATCGGCAGGGGTGTACGCAGACATTAGTTGTGTACAATGCCAATGGCCGTCAATGTTTGTTTCTATCAGTTCTTTCTATGCATTTGAGCGGAGTTTTAACAATATCAATCAACCGCATGCATATATATATACATATATAGATAAAGTATAATTTTTCGGCGCTGCATGCCACTTGATATTTGAAATAGGGTATTTTCCTGACAATATTTGATGTAATATTTTGATATAGTTTTCCTATTTAAATTTCAGAGCTATATATCAATATACAGAATATACCAGAATGTATAATGAATCTCGTGATCTCATGGAGAAAATGATTTTCAAGGACAACTGTCAGTGTCCTTGAAGTTATATAGATATTCCAGCAAGATAGCACCGATCTAAATTTTTCCTCTGACTCTGTCTATAGTTTTCTATTTTATGGGAAAACTTTGAAGTACTTGACCATCTATCAGATCTATGATCCGACGTTGCTCCCACTGTAACGATATTTCTAGATTGCGGTGCTGGCTCACGCGTCAACGGAAGTGGATTGGATTTCCAAATATCTCTTGCACTGAGTAGGTTATATATGTTATTCACTATGGGAAATGTTTATGTATAATTTTAAAAAACATGAGACAACGTTCGTAAACATTTCTACTTTAACAAACATGAAATGAAAGGGAGATGAATTGTCCACCTACTGGAGCGCAGAGCTGGGTTGCTGTGGTCCTGTCAGTTATTGTTGCTCGCGTATTGTTATATTATTCCACCTTTATTCCACCTTCAGTATTCTTACAAAATACATGTAGCAGCTTTCGACTCTATTTTAAGTATCACCAGAAATGATGTTAAGTTATTCCTGCCTGTTGCGATCCACTGAAGAATCACATCGCCTTTTTAATGTTTTAGATAGATACTATTAGTAAGTAAGTGAGTAAGTGGGAGGGGGGGGGGGGGGGACTCAACCTCAGAAAGTCTCGTTGAAGGGCGCCTCTACATGGCAGCCATGCACCTTATGACTCATCTCAGATCACGGAGCACAGCCACGGTGTAAGAAGGCTCAGTTAGGGGCTAATCCTAACCCACCCTGTCAACTTTCCTTGTGGGAGGAAAACAGAGTACCCGGAGAAAACCCACGACTTTCAGTAGAGCGTTGACTGACTCTCTTCATATAACTTAAGTCGACGTGTCATGTGTTCGCAGCGAGAATCGAACTGAAGCCCATGGGTGGTTCTGCATGTAATATGTAGAATCGACATAAAACCATTAGCTTGACATATTCCAGGTTTTCAAGAGTTGAGAATAAACTATAGTCTATAAGATCTCATCAGACTCGTGTATGGCGAACCGGTGCATGTCATATAAATGTACCAGTATATACAAATTCCATCTTAGCGATGAATGTAGGTCTCTCTGTCTCTAGTAACACTATTAGTCACATATTGACACAAATTGTAGTTAATATAATGTACTTATAGTCCCATACACTGTACAAGTAGTATAAATTGAACCATATATAGCTCTAGCTGTTGGTATGACTCCATCAACATTACCTCTTTCAGTACACTCAATTATATAATCTCCCTGTATAAGTAATAAACACCAAAACAGTTCATATACTATCGCCTTGGGGGCAGCAACGCAGTATGTAATATATATGTTATGAATGTCAGTATCAATGAAACAATACTGTGTACTTGAGGTAAATACAGTGACTCGGTGTAGTGATCTTCCGGCCTGTTCAATTCGGCTTTTCCAAATATTTTATAGAAAACTGCCTCGACCTTTAATTAATACTAAAACTTCTGTAGATTGGGAACTTTTGTAATGTATATGTTGAAATGTATAACCATACAGGGTTGGTATGGGAATGATTGGTGTGGGATCGACAGAGAATCTTAATTAATTTAACCACGGGTAACTAATGGTATAGTTGCATGGTCTGTTCAATTCATCTAGCAGATACTATATATAAACTCTGAGTACTCTGTCATTGTACTCAATGAAAATTTTTTACAGTTAATCAGTTTCCCAGAACCCCATGATGTCTATAAGAGCTGGTAAGACAAATTGTCTTTGTCTGTGTAATACTATCTCGGTTTGTTCATATTACTCCAATCATGCATTTATCATGTAAAGTATGTTACTTTGAAGTTTAATCTGGTAAACACGTTTGTACACGCCCCATTTTAGTGAATTCCATCACACCGCCCTTCCTTAAACGTCCATAAATACCAATTCACACAGGTGATTTTGGGTTATGTTCATCGTATGGTTTGGGCCTCTCAAGTTCAATCACCTTGCCACAACCCGCGCACCCGAAAATATATATATACATGAACTTGCGGTTTATAGAGCTCGACAACTGGCCTCTGTACTTCAGTTGGTTAGAGCGCTGCACTGGAATCGCAGGTTCGATTCCAGGCAGAGGACCTATAGTGTTGCATTTTCCGCAACCGTTCCTGGTTAGGTCTTAAATTGTGTATATAATATGCTCACTTGGATTATCTACCAAACCCAGCAGTCGCAAAATTAAAAAATAGCATATTGTCATCCATCACATTTATGTCTGTATGTGGTATGCTCTTTATAAACGTTTTTAAAAAAAAATTGACACAGATGATTGCCACATATGATTTTGTGCTAAAAATTCAGTGTTAACTGGAACATGGAAAATGCCATATAGTTTTCCCATGCAATTTTCAATTGTTTACATTCGATAACAACTTGTTATATGTTATAAAAAAAGGTGTGTTCCATTCTATCATGCATAACGTGCATAATTGGTTCAATTTTACAACTGACTGATGTGCATAATTGGTTCAATTTTACAACTGATAAACTGACGAGTATCTCTTATTTTTTCAAAGGCAAAAAGCCTACGTTATATTGCCTGTAATGAACAGGCGAGCTAGCTATTGTTTGGAACTGAATAGTGTGGGTAGACCTGCGGTATACAGTGGATTTAGTGCATGGTGCGAAAATCTTTAAAATTTTTGTGCACCATCAAATGTGTAAACCCTAAAAATTTGCCATTATTTTTAGTAGAGAAATGTTTCCAGTGGTTTTACTTCCTAAATCCATATATACTACTAATCCAATGCCATGATTTGCGAACCTGTTCGGCACTAATGTGGATCTTATAGTCCAGGCTATCATCAAAAGACGAGCAGTATAGAGCCGATGTCCATTTCCCAGTCGACCAATTGGGGAATTGCCCTTACTTCCTTAGTTATACACTAGATTTTGTCCAGTACCTTATTAAGTTCAGACCTTTCAATGATCCACTGCGTGCCTTGAAGTGCGTGGAAATTATTTTCCATACATGCACGGAGCTTCGATGGCAATAGAAATATGTTCTCACGCTCAGATCGTCATAACAATCACTAGTCCTTATAATTTATACACACCAAGCCGTCTCATAGGTGCCACAGTAATTTTAGTGAAACTACAGGGGCCCTACTTAAATTGAGAGAATTTTTCAAATGTTTGCTGAAAATAATTGTAACATTATATATTTGATGTTTGTGACTTTCAATCCATATAACACTATAAAAAGGTTTGATATAACTGTCATCAAAAATATATATAAAGACTGCATGGTATTTGAGCCCAAAAATTTAAAAGTCATGCATGCATATTTTATAATCACTGTCAAGTACTGACCACGGTAAAAAAAACACGGAACAAATTAGAACACGCCATGCAGTAATTATACTTCAAAAATAGTTCTAGGTAAATATCAGCCGGATGCAAATGATAATTACAGAGACACAGAGGTGGAATATACTTTTAATCTAGAGCTTGAAATGTCCCCTGAAACAATTCATGACTGCCAACCATCTCATCAACTCTTGTTTGACCGGGTGTATCATCAACTGCCATCATGGTTTTTGGGTTTAACCCGTAAACCAATGCAGCATTTCGTCAATTGGGCACATAGCGTTAAATAACTTCAATAAACACTCACAATCCGTTGATTGAGAAGTTGACATAGGTATATATGCAGTAATTAATGTACTTACTTTTTATATGTTCACTATATTATTTGCATGTGCCTGTTGTGGAACAGCCAACGTTTAAGCATAGTACTACAATTGACTCTTGCATGTCTCGGGGATCTTAAATTTGAAGTAGCAAAACGTAGTCACATGTTGCAAAAATGCGAATGCAAATGTGAAATGTATACTATGGAAACTTAAAGTTCCGCTTTTGGAAAAAGTCTTCCTATTTGTTTACATATATTTCCCCATATCAATCTTCGTGCCGCTATAGGGTCCCTTGAAACGTACATGCATATGAGATGAAGATATGATCGGAATTGGGTGTGTATACTGCTTGTTTGGTGTCATATGATAGATTCCCTTATATAACACTGTCTATATATAAGGCTATATATAAAATATATATATAGATTACAGTATATAATATTAATATTTATATATTTTGATTATTGTCGTATCCAGATGGATACATTTTTCTTATGATTTATATTATGAAATACTAGCTGATATCTATCTGGATAGGCCAACTTGTTTTATTAGAGAGGTTAAGATACCCCGGTTTCGGTGCACGTGTACGGGTAGCATGATTTTGGTTAGCAATATTTTCGTCGATGGGCTGTACCTTTACTCGTAATTAAGGTGCACATTTTTCGCATTATATCATTATATATTGCAAGAAAACAGAAAAAGTATGATCGAATTGCAGACATCAGTAAAACAAGATGACACTACTCGTACCCGTACACCGAAACCGGGGTATCTTAACTTCTCTATTATCGGGTATTTTTAGCCTGGTTTACACCATCAAAGTTTCTGTGATCACAGTAGAGATTTTGCATAAAATTCTACGTTTTGAAGGATTTGTAAGAAATGTTTGAGGGAACTGAATTAACGTTAAACACTGAGTCAGTTCAGTTCCTCGAACATTTCTTACAAATCTTTCAAAACTTCTGTGATCATGCACAGAAATTTTGATAGTGTCACTGTTATACCATATATTATTACAGATTTTGTTAACTGGGTGTATACAGTCTATACAAATATACTGACAATATATAATATTTATTGCCGCCAGCTAGCACTAGGGCACAGAATACTATACAGAAGTCCATCTCCATTGTTTTTTGCCGTAGGCGCTATTCGTCATGATTCCAGCCTGAGCTCCACCTTTGAATTTACTATGTGAGTAAATTGTTAAACACGTCCGAATTTATCAATATGAGAAATTCGCGGCACCTAACCCGGCAACCCTAACCCTGCAACCCTAACCCTAATCTAACTTTCCAAACCTTTTTTTGAAAATCTAACTTTTTTTTTAACTTTTTTTTACTTTTGTTAACTTTTTACTTCCCACCCCGGCGCGACCAGCCTCAAGTTATATAGTGCTATTTAGTTTGAGCCATGCAGAACATATATTATACCATGCATGCAAACGTTAGCTTTATAGTGCAGATATGTCACTTACCATGCATATATAACTACAGATATTACCATATTCCTATATATATTAATCAATTAATATGAAGTGCAAGAAACAATTATAAAAATTATATATATTGGAGGGATATTAGAGTATAATTGACCATGCCCATGTGTTGCGTTTTTGTTTCAATTGTGTCACATGCGATAATGTATAGTTTTTCAACGTTCTGCAACACGTGTTTGTTATGAGGAATTTTAATTAAGTAGCCTACCATTCTAATTTGACCTTTCTAATTTCAGGACAACGGACTATATCTATACCTCACTTTTCTTATTCTGACGTATATTGTTTATACCATTATTTTAAAGTTTGGGGCAAACATAAACTGCATATGATCGTCCTCTAATTAATTTCGTGATTAATTTATTCTTTAGACATGTTTAAAACCTTCATTATGCGTATCATGTAAAAACAGATATAACAGAATAGATGGTTTGAAAGCCACACAGTTCCATGATAATCAGTACATGTGTATAAATATAAAAAGATATTAACATACGCGATATTTTGGGGAAACAGATAAGGGACCGCTCATTATTTATTGTACAGGGGGGGGGACTGAGGAGAAACTCTACAGTTATAAAATTTTTTCGTTGCCCCCCCTCTTAAGACAAGTAAAATTTTCAAAGCCCCCCCCCCACAGGCAAAACAAGAACATAAATTCCCCCCCCCCCTCTAGCTCTTTATCTTTATTTAAAGAAACAAAAACTCTAGCTGTTTATTTTAGAGAAAGAAAAATAGGTAATGGGGACCAATAGACATTCCCATTATAGACTAATTTTTTATCTTAGCAAAAAAAGTATATTCCCGGGAAGGGCATACTAAAATTACTAAAATTCCAAAGTTTGGTTGCAAAATGTTGTAAAATATGTAGAAAATATAGCCTTCCAAAGTTTGCAAATTTTGTATTCTTTTGTATAATTGCAATTTTCGCATGCAATACAAAAGTGTACAAAATTTGCAAACTTTGCAAGGCTATATTTTCCGTATTTTGCAACAATTCGCAACCAAACTTTGCAATAATTTACTTATCTTAGTATGCTCTTTCTAGCTGTGGTGATTTATTTGCATCAAGGCCGGATTTTCAGGGTGTGGAGAGGTGCGCACCTCCCCAGAGATCGTTTTGCACCTCCCCTGAGAATTTTTCCACCTCTCTTGAAAGGTCATGCACTTCCCCTTGGGAAAGTTTCAATGATGGAACAAAGTGAAAATGTGATGGTTGCTTAGGATCTACACTTTGTGACGTAAAAAAGTTTTCTCTGTAAAATTGAAACAGTGATAGCCATGTCAAGCACCCTTTTAATGCAATGTTTTGAAAGAAACAGTGTAGCAATTGTAATGAAGGGCAAGATTGGAGTCATACATTCATAATTCATTAATACACTGGTACATGTTATGTACACTACATGCATACCTCACCTCGTTGATATTGGCCTGTTCTACAATAAGACCTAACTTTCCATGGGAGTTGTGAGCTAGACCGCTGCACCTCTCCTAAAATTTTTGTCCACCTCCCCCACTATTTTCACCAAAATCCGGCCTTGATTTGCATCTCTTTGCCTAGTTCTAAAATTAGTCTATAATGGGAATTGTCTATTTACATGAACATGAGAGACTTTTTATTTGACTTCCATTTATGAATATTAAAGTCTATAAATATTGTTATTTGTTGTTAAGTTGTTTTGTGATACATTTTTAAAACTACTAATGTTTTTTCAAACTGGTAAATATTTTCAAAGCCCCCCCTTCTTTCGTATCTCTGTATTTTTTCAAAGCCCCCCCTTTCAGGTTTTGAAAAATTTAAAGGCCCCCAGTTTCTCCTCAATCCCCCCCTGTACAATAAATAATGAGCGGTCCCTAAGGCTCGATTTCACAAATGTTAATTGACACATATATAGGAGCAAGCACATTTAACAAATCTCTTATTTGTTTGCTACCGAGCCACTACATGAAAATAATTAACATTATATTTCTCAATTTGATTGTAGCTTGACTGTTTTGTGAAACCCACCCCGTATGTTGAAATGTTGAACTCAACATGATAACAGGCAGTCTCAGTTTTATCAAGTGTGGTCTGGATAATCATGAACATATGTTTGGTCAAGGCTATCCAGTCTCAAACCTTACGCTGACCTATATAGTATAAGTATAGTGGATGAACAGAAAATTTCACCATTCACTCACTGATGCGCGCGCATGATTATGCAGGTGCTCAATTGCATGGCAGTTATTTTGCAGTTATCAGTTTGAGATAATATATATTTAAAAATATTAATTCTTTTCATGCTTTGTTCGTGCCAGTGAACAGATCACATTTGGTTGTATGTTTTTGCAAGCTTTTTCATAGTCAAGTTTTCATTTATCTTAGCTATAACCATGGGCGACGTTTTTGGCCATTCCCCCCCCCCGTCGCCAAAAAATTTCGGTCAGTGTACCATTTTAGGGGTCAAAAAAATTTTCCGGACAACCAAAATTTTTCGGAGCATAACACAAATTTTCCAAAAAAACAAAAAATTGGCCACAAAATTTACTTAATTTTAGACAAAATTTACAGAATTTCTCCCATTTTTTTTTATTGCAAACCAAAATTGCCCGACTGTTGATCGAATATTGCCCGACTGCCCAACAAACTGGGGGGGCTACTACCGCCCCCCCCCCGCCCGGTACGCCTATGGCTATAACACTTAATAACAGTGCATCTTAAGGAGGCTCCCTACAGTTCCTGCGGGATGTTCGCGGGACAAGTACGTGAACTATCCCACGCAACTGCATGATCAAAACAAAACAAAAATTGACCATGCTTTTTTTAAAAATAAAGCTATTTCTGAAAGGTTTCTAATGGATAAAAGCGTTGAATAATACTTCGTTTTGAGTGCCAAATCACTTGCGAGTCTATACAGCAATTCTACATATGATACGAATATCACTAGACCAAAAAATAGCTACGAAACAATATTTTAAAATTTTTTTATACACTGTCAACTGACTCAACTGTAAAACGTTTGCAAAATTGCATACAAACGTTTAAAAAGTTGTTTACTTCTCAAGAAAACGTTCACGTTTTTAGTCGTGTTTCTACAAGATTAAAGTGATTATATGTAAACAGAAAAATATTCCAGTTTCATAGCCTAATTGTTCATTTTTAGCAAAAAGTACAAAACCAAACATGAAACAAAAAAACACGTCCACCTGTTAATAGGCTGTTACAGCTCACAGATTGAGTAAACGGCAGGATTCAATTAGCTTCAACCTTGTTTTCATCGATTTAATCCTTCACAATAATCCTTGGCTGTCCGTAGCACTCAAATAAATCGAAAAGTTGACAAAAACAAAACAGTAAAAACAATATTGCGGGTCGATTTTGCTGAATGAAAACTCGTTCTGCGCCCGCGTACAATCTTTTACTAGTCAGCGACGCTTTTCAATAGGGGAATTTCTCGAGTTACACGAGGCTATTTTCTAACTTTATTTGCATTTTACTCATTAGTTTCATCGGTGACCTATCTTTTAATTTTGACCACGAATTTATTTTGCGGTAAATTTTATAAATTTCAAATATTAAAAAAATCTGTAGTGTGGAAATTTCGCAGTAAATTTTTCGCTTTTAAAAAAATCACACACTACAGAATTTTTTTAAACTTTCACCACAGTTGCAGAGCATCATTCCTTATTGATATATGAAATAAAAAAGATAGGTCACCGACATCGTTTTTGAGATAGCGGCACATTTATGGGTTAAATTGGAAGCCTTTATGCTGTCGTCATGTTGCCATGGGAACATTGACATCGTCGAAATCTAGTTCGAAATATTCCTTAGGTGACCAATATTGCCACCAAGTCGAAAAGAATTCGCGTTCTGCACGAATAAGCCTGTTTTACGGAATTATTGCTTAAACAAAAATAACTGTAGGGAGCCACCTTAAGGGCGATTCACACTGCACAACTTTTGCCTGAAACTGTCGCATGCAACTTGCTTACAACTCGAGTTGTACTGTGTAAATGAAGCATACAACTCCCCTACGACAACTTTGAACTCAATTTAAGAGATTGACTATGATATAAACTCGGCCATCTGCTTTTATCTACGACTATATATGTCCGCAACCTGACAGAGGTGAGACCCTGTGAAACAAGGTTGCTATAAACTGTAATATTTTGTTTAATTTGAAAATATTGTAAAGTTTAATTTGAAAATATTTTTCACCTGAATTATCTCCTACCATTGTAAAGAAGCAGGCGGGCCCACCGGGGCATCACCCGGTAGCCCGGTGGGCTAATCCGCCCCTGTTACTGGGTATGCCCGACCTCTGTACAACCGGACCCATATTTGCCGAATTCATATCAAAATCGAAACGGGTTTCAGTTTGTGAGGTCAAAAAGAAGCTGGTATTGAGGATTTTCGGTCCATATTAATTCATATCTTTTCTATTTATCAAGTGCGGCATTTGTGAGACCAGATACATAGTTTCGTAGCTTTTCAGGCATTTTTACACAGTTAAAAATGGGTGGTCTCTGCTTGTTTTTTACGTACTGAATAACGGTTAATACTGCGGTATGTAACCACAGAGAGATTATCCAGAGGAGATTATCCAAGGCGCCTATGCAATGTCATATAGTGACGTCATTTACAAAAGATTACAGGGCTACAACTCAATGGGCTATAAGGAATGTTGTACAGCTTACTTCAAAATGACAAGGTCAAGCAGATGCTATATACGTATACGCCAATCAATTATTTTACAGCATTTGTGTGAAAATTGTGTATTGTATTTGAATACATCTCATTATTTAACCAGGCCTAGAACTCGGGCATCAAAGTTAAGCACATCCTTGTAAAGTATTTGAGCTTGGCTTCAAGCTTTACCATGTGACAGAAATACAACGTAATGATTGGTTAATCATGAATTTAAAAATTCATTGACATTGTGAATACGAGAATGATCTCCACCTGACTACTCATGCAGACTATTATATACTAGCTTCCAGGGTCTTTTCAGTGAAGAAGAAGAACGTTTTTCCATCTTTTCAAGTAGTTTTATTCATTGAACGATGACAGTTTACTATCCGAGAACACTAGTTACATTGGAACCCCACATTTGAGATATTTAATTATTAACCATGTTGGCTTGAATTGTATATATAAGCAAGAGTGTAGTAGACTATATCAGTGGCATAGGAACCAGAGGAGGCTTTGGGGGTGCCACTTAATATTTGGTCAACATTGTTCTCGAAAAGCAGCAAGTTACTAATTTACCGGATTCCTCGAATAATCTCCCCCACCAACCTTCGCTGCTTCAGAGCGCTCTTTTCCTTGTGCAAACAATATCGCTCCACGACCTGGAACAGTCTAGAATGTCCCATATTATAATGGAATTTGCAAATAACCAGAAATTCCCAAGAAAGATGCCTCACTGGGACTTCGTATAATCGTATGGGACAAAGTTTTGTCAGTTATGTTTCCAGCATTTACAGGGCCTTATCGTTCTCTTTATCGGTTGTGCAAATAAATACAGTCGAATATCTATTATAGCGGACACTGTCAGACTTCGTAGATGTGTCCACCTTCTACTTAATAAGGGTTAGGACATGGAGCATTATATTAATATTGGGACCAGATCTCGCTGAACGGGACACCTAAATTAATTAAGCGGATAGGTGTCCGTTATAGCGGTCCGTCTGTACCTAACAAATCATTCATGGGAAATGCAATGCCACTTAATTCGTCAAATTTCATGTGTTTTAAATGCATTACATGTTTTCAACCAGCTTAGAGAGAGGAATGCTTTTAATACAGTGGATCACCCAGTCCCTAAAACAATTACAGGAATTTGGGGCATGCATATATCTGTTACATACATGCAGTAGTTATGTTTGAAAATGCCTGGTATTATAATGCTACTTGCTCACCTTAACCTTCTATTTCACACCAAATGTAGCTCCATGTATTCATACAAAGTTTGCCAGTCTTAATTTCCCTAAAGCCTCTCAACGCTATAGGCGATATAAGTTTTCCAAGTCACTGTTATGCACCAGCTAGATTGATATACACACAGTTTGTATAATGAAAAAGCTAAATAGAATGCCAAATTTGTTGAGCATCGCTTACACAGGTCCTTGTCAAGTAATCCTATTGTTAAAGCCGCCCCCTTAATCTCTCCGAATTAATATTCCAAATTAAAAAAAAATTTAAAATTTCACAAGTTTGACGTGATCTACGCGTGCCTCCTTTCAAAATCAAATTATCACTCGCCATGCCAATCTTACATGTGTTGCCTCACGTTTTTCAAACCAACCATCACGGGCTGATAGGATGGCGTTTGATTTACTTACAGTGATAATTTATTCTCATATTTGCAATCCTCTATCGACAAAATCAATATTTTGGTTTTTATGAAAATTAGAGAAGGCTCAAAATTAATCCTCGTCCTATTTTTATTAAATGTAAATCGCATTTTGCAATCGTTGTTTGTGTACAGAGCCGCAGAGACGATGTCAGGAGGCGATGATGACATTCCTTAAGCCTGGTTTAAATTATCAAAGTTCAGTCTGTGGACTGTGATCAGTGGCATAGCCAGTCCGACGATTGGTCCCGCTATGCAAATTTCAACTCATCATTACATTGATATCAAAGGAACTAGATTCTGTTCTGAAATATCACATACTCGAACCGACCTGACCGCGTAGTTCAGTTGGCAGAGCATTGGGCTAGCATTCCAAAGGTCGTAGGTTCAATTCCCACCGTGGCCACTGGCCAGCTATATTTTTCAAGCTTGCCCGGTGTGGATATACACTCAGAGTAACATCACAAGCATCATATTCACCTGAGTACATTACACCAACACAGAAAAAAAAACATCATTATTCATTTCTTCAGACTGAATTGATTGTGTTGATACTTTATAAACATGGCAATATTCGTATAGCCGGACCGAATCGTCGGGCTGGCTAATGCCACTGGCAGTGGCACTGACTGTGAGTGATGTGATCACAGTAAGCCGGTGCAGCCTTTAGACCGTACGTTGTAATTCGTTGTAATTACGTAATTCACTTTCCATAAACAAGATTAGTGAATGTCCAAGTTAGTGAATGTCTCAAAAATATTTTAAAGTGGAATGGGCAATTAAAAACAGAGACGTGAAAAACTAGTTTCATTTTATTGTTACACTGCGTACAACGAAAAATTATTGTTTCAAGCAGGATTTGAACTCGCATTATATCTTTGGCTTAGACCGATCTACCCATTGGGTTATCGAGTCAACGGGGATTGGTAGCGAGTCTTATCCAATTTA
This sequence comes from Paramuricea clavata, assembly GCA_902702795.2. Classification (NCBI taxonomy): domain Eukaryota; kingdom Metazoa; phylum Cnidaria; class Anthozoa; order Malacalcyonacea; family Plexauridae; genus Paramuricea; species Paramuricea clavata. Next base: position 16,591 of record CACRXK020001353.1, on the reverse strand, counting down.
GGAGCAATTTAATTGTACAGATGTTTTTGAAACTTATCGATGAGCTTACATTATATTGATTCTTTCATCTGAATAAGCCTATAGCCTCGTCTCTATGCTTACCAATTAAGAGTCCTGTTGACGAGGTAGAATTTGTAGAAAGGTTATTCACATTGTAAAAAGAGTTACAGTTTTAATGGACAGCCGGTCATTATGAGAGGTAACTCATGGAGGAAAATATTTATCATTTTTCATCAAAGTGAAAGTGAAGCCAAAGGTGGAAGATGTTGGATGTCCGTTTTAATATTTGATGAAAACGGATTGAAATGAACCAAAACGACCGCATTGAGTGCTTAAACCAGCGTTAAAAACATCCACTTATACTTGGCTTCACTTTCAGTAATAAGGATACTACTCTAGTTGTGTATTGGGCTCACTGGTTTGGATACCAGATTACCACATGCCAATGGCTTACACACGTAAAAACACACAGGTTGTTTAGTTGTTACAGGTCTGCAAACAAGTTGTTACACATCTGTTCACAAGCTGTCGACAAGTTGTGTTTGCATCATTTGTTCCCAGTTGTTGTAACAAGTTTGGAACAAGCTGTTAACAACTTGTAACAAGCTTTATGGCATTATCAGACTTGTTACAAGGTTGTTCTAACAAGTCTGATACAGTCATGATATAACAAGAATGTTACAAGGTTGTCGCCAAAAAATTTTCGGTCAGTGTACCATTTTAGGGGTCAAAAACATTTGCCGGACATACCAAAATTTTTCGGAACTTCACACAAATTTTCAAAAAAACACAAAATTTACAACAAAATTGACTGAATTTTCGACTAAATTGACAGAATTTGTCCCAATTATTTTTATTACAAACCAAAATCGCCCGACTGTTGATCGAATATTGCCCGACTGCCCAAAAAACTGGGGGGGGGGCTACCGCCCCCCCCCCGCCCGGTACGCCTATGAGCAAGGTTGTTACAAGTTGTTAACAGCTTGTTCCATACTTGCTGACAACTTGGGACAAGCAGTGCGAACACAACTTGTTGACGGCTTGTTGGCAGACTTGCTACAAGATGCGAGATTTTTACGCGTGTACTACAAGAATTTTAGAATATGTGCCATGAAAAAATATTTTTAAAACTAATAGAACTTTCCATTGTTATTGATTCTATCATAATTTATGGTTAGTAAATTGCAATTTGGCGTTTAGGTTCAAAAAATAATAACAAGTCGTTTTTTATGCCAAAATGAATTTTTCCCTTTGTTCGAGACTACTACCATGCAATACAAATATTTTTTCTTTGTGGTCATAAAAAGGTCAGTAATCCTCAGTCAGTAATCCTCTTTAGCCACGACCGTCGACCATGCGCCATTCCACGCCACCGCACAGTTTTGACAAGTTAAATAGTTAATTTCCTTTTTCTGTTGGTTTTTAAGACGTATTGAAGTGGTTTAAGTTCTTACAATTTTAATTTGCGTGTTTTGTTATATATGCATGTGCATGATAGTCAGCACATATCAAGTTAATAATTATTGGATAAGGTTGAACGTGATATCGAAAATTATCACGGCCGATCGGTTGTGTTATCTGCCGAAGCCGTAGACTGAGGCAGATAACACAAACCGAGACCTTGATGATTTTCAATATTACGCGAAAACCGAATTAATTCAATAATTATTCAATTAATTCAACAAGATTGTTTTAATTTACTGCAATAGTTTTACAACTTCAGAAAAGAATCTTTTTCTCTTGAGGTTCGCTTATCTTTTTCTCTTCAAGACACTCGTTTTAATTCTTACATGTAATGATGTCTTAGTACGTTTGTAGCTCGTTTAGTATTTTCCGCTTCATTTTAGTTTTTGTACATCGCTTTCAGTTACCGAGACAAATCTTGCCATGGCTCAATATTTTCTGCATGTAAAGAAGTTGGCTTCAAATCCATTTATTGTTCAATCTATATTTCTATACTTTTACATAAATTACATCATTATGGCATCCGTGGAGCGATCAACAACTGGTTTAGATCTTATACCTAACTGACAGAATACAGACAACCCAAATTAGCCATTCCGAAAATTGATGAGTGGACTGGGGAGGAGTGTTAAAAAGTGGCCAAATTAAGAAATGAACCAAATCACTAAAAAGACCACCTCAAAATTAGTAAGTATACAAAGTTTGAAGACGTTTACATGAATATTCTTCGAATAATAAGCTTTCGAAAATCCGATATTTACTATGAAATGTATTGCGCGCCCCAAAAACAATCTTTTAATGTCAGCCAGATTTCATAATTTTCGAAAGCTTATTATTCGAAGGTTATTCATGTAAACGTCTTCAAACTTTGTATACTTACTAATTTTGAGGTGGTATTTTTAGTGATTTAGTTCATTTCTTAATTTGGGCACTTTTTAACACTCGTCCCCAGTCCACTCATCAACTTCGGAATGGCAAATTGGTGCTGTCATATCATCAAAACATACAGTTAACTTGGGTGTTCCACAAAGTTCAATCCTTTGTTCAGTTTACTTGTTTGCTGATGATACGATAAAAAAATAAAATCTCTAGAAACGATTATCAACAGAGAATTGATAGGAGTTTGGGGACCGGCTAAACGGAGAGTTATGAAGTGGAGAGTTATCTCGGAGAGTTATGATTTCGGAGAGTTATGATTTCGGAGAGTTATGTTCGAACCACGCCCAAACCACGCCCACTTTTCCCAACGACACACCAAATTTCTTAACTCTCTCGACGTTTCCTTGAACTAACATGACCCGGAGAGTTATGTTTGACGTAACTCTCTCTCGTTAACATTATGAAGATGTTAGAGAGTTATTTTTTATAACTCTCCGCAATGAAGAGAGTTATGTCAGTTGAAAACAACTTCCACATATTAGTAAATTTTTGTAAATTTACTTTTTTCTCAAGTGTCAGCTTTATCAGTTCACGCTAGTAGAAACTAATAGTACTTTACTAACTTTAGTACTTACCAAGTTCATCTATATGTAAATGTTTATATACTGCTCACTTGGATTATCTAGCAAGACCAGCATTCAGATACAGCTCTCGTATTAGATAGAACCAGAAAACGTTTCCAACGTAATCCCCTATTGGCTAATCTGGGAAAGTATTTCCAAAACCTGAATTGCTGAAAGATTCAATTTATTAATTTTATTGCAACTTTGCTTACCGTATATATACTGCCAAATACACGTCAAAGGGGGTACTTTGACCCTTCTGATGCAAGCATCTCATTGTTTTGACCGAGTCAATTTGTACTATTTCCTGTTTTGAAGCACGCTATTGACACGCTACAAACTGAAATACCAAAATATGATATGAAAATCTGAAGAAACAAGCTTTACTAAAGTTTTCTCAAAAAACTGACTTAACTCTATTCATTGCCATAATCGTGAACGTGGAGAGTTATAAAAAATGATAACTCTCTAACATCTTCATAATATTAACGAGAGAGAGTTACGTCAAACATAACTCTCTCATGTTTTAGTTCAAGGAAACGTTGGGAGAGTTAAGAAATTGGGTGTGGTTGTTGGGGAAAGTGGGCGTGGTTTGAACATAACACTCCGAAATCATAACTCTCCGAGATAACTCTCCGGTTGGTAACTCTCCATTTAGTCATGCCCAGGAGTTTGTGAATGGCTAAACACAAATAAGTTAACCCTCAATTCAAAGAAATCCAACTATGTTATCATTCATCCTCACCAAAAAAGCTCGATTATCAAGTTAAATTAAAATTGTTTGACAATCATTCCAATAACTTGATTAATACTGAATGTAAAGAATTTATAAAATATTTAGGTGTTATTGAGTAGATGGTAATCTCACATAGAAATACCACATTGTCATTGACAACATTGCATCTAAAATAAGTAAAACAATTGGCATAATTACAAGGTTTGGATATTTTGTACCTCTGTCTACCTCTATATAACATATGCTATAACTGTTTACTCAAAACTAACTACAACAATCACATCCTAGCTTTGTAAAATCAGGTGTTAAAATTTGGAATAGTATTCCCACTCATCAGTTCGAGAGTTGGGTAGAAAATATTTCAATTTAATTAATTAACCATATTTGAGATTGAGGACGATTATGTTGATGTGCCCACATTAAATATATGAGTAAGCATGGAAAATAGTGCTTCCTTCGAAATTAATAGGAAATTAATAGGAAATTAATGCTTCCTTGTGATAATGATGTTTTGTGCTGTCAGTATATTGGGCTACTTTGTACACAGTTTGTACAAACAGGAATAATTTCTTATTATAACAGAGCACATCTTATTTAATTTACTATCCGCCTCGATCAGTTTCCGCTATTAGCGGATAGTATTGTATATACAGATTGTTTATATATTTATTAATAAAATTTGATTTGATTCAGTTGATTTGATTTTCAGTCATGGTGCTCAGAGGCGGCAGCCGCCATATGTATATGCGCAACACTTGTAGAGTTTCTCCTAAATCCCTATTTCTCTAACTCTTGTATACATAGAAATAATAGATTACCCATACACCGTACATTTGCATCGCATGAACTTATGATTATATACATGAACTTGTAGTTAGAGCTCGACAACTGTCTCTGTCAGCTCAAGTTGGTTAAGTTGGTTAGAGCGCTGCATCGGAACCGCAAGTTCGATTCCTGCCAGAGGGCTCTCTCCTCCGCAGAGGTTTCAATGAGCTTTACATGGCGCTTACCGTATCGAACCGCTGTGGGGAAGAGAGAGGCCAGAAGGCCTATATAGACTCATTGCACTGACGTCACAAATCCTTAGAGTGTCCTCTAGATGCTCCCTAACAATATCTGTTCGGGTATACAACAACCACATACAGCGCAAAAATTAACCACTTTAATACAAAATTATTATAAACCTTTACAAAATTAGTTTTGTTTACAAAAGTTATATTATGCATAGAATGCTAAATTTGTCTTCCAGATGCATCGTCACCGGCGTTGTGACGTCATGTGCAATGGGTCTATACAACCTATATATATATATATATATACTCTACCCAGCCTAGTCCCAGTCGTTCTGAAGCAAACGCGGATACGCGGATGTGGTATAAGACTGGGACCTAAGTGTGACGTCACAGCTCGCGCTGAAGCGCTCGGCACAGCACACCCAGGCATAAAACTTATAAAACACTTAGAGCAGCGTTCAGCGCGAGAGCCTGGGACTAGGCTGTACTCTACCCTTAGGTTCACTAAATGCATCAAAATTCCGCTCGAAATTTCCATCTACAAATCCCTTAAACCTCGACTACACATTTGATTAGTATAGCTGGTAGTTTATATGTGGTATTTTCAGTGAAATCGTATACGAATTCTCATATGCTGTATGGCTGTACCAAATGAACCAATTTGCATGTGCGTACATTATGTCTCGTCACCTCGTCAGTAATAATCTTAGACATGTCAATGTTCTCCACTGACCTTGACGTTTTGACCGGCCTTGACGTCCTCATCTCCATTACCTCCAGCCACAAGAAATATTTACAAAATCTCAAAGTGTCTGCTCGATAATTGCAAAACCGTCTGGCATATTAAATTCGTACTGATTTTTGATTGCAAATTGCGCACGCAACGACCCCTTTAATCATCGCTTTCCGAAGGGTTAAACTATGTAACAACTATGAACATGGAAAATCGCACGTCTTAAAAATGCGCCTTTCTTGTTAAAGAATGCCAGATACCCATTTCAAAGTATATTCGTTTACACTAATTTGAGCAAAATACACATCTGATACCACCAGATTATATACTAGGTAGGTAAGTAAATGGGGGTGTGCTAATCATCCTTGCTTGCAGCTGGGAGCTAAACTGAATTGCGTGAAGGACGCAGCTCAACCTGATCGAGTCGAAGGCTTACTCTAGTAAGAGCGCCTCTGGCAGCCACCTTATGACTCATGTCTGATCACGGAGCACAGATAGTGTGAAAGGGTCAGTTAGGGGGATAAATCCCAACCCACCCTGTCACCATTGAGTGAATCCATTTACCGAGTCAAATCCGAGTCCGAGTCAAACGCCCGAGTCACGTAAAAAAAAGACGAAATTGATCGAAGAAAATTCACAGTCGAATAGGGTTAGGAGTATGGTTAGGGTTTGGGTACTAAGTCTTTGAACCGACAAAGACAGTTAAACAGTGACTCGGACATTTGACTCGGTTAACTCCGCAGTAATTGAATAGTCACAGTCGAATAGGGTCCTAGTACGTTAGGAGTGGGGTGAGGGTTAGGGTTAGGACTTAGGGTACTAAGCCTAGGGTTAGGGTACTAAGTCATTGAACCACAAATTAAACCACTAAACAGTGACTCGGACATTTGACTCGGGCTCAGATTTGACTCGGTTAACCGACAAACTCTGTCACCATTCCCTGTAGGAGGAAATCGGAGTATCCGGAGAGAACCAACGACTTTCGATGGAGCGTTGACTCTTTTCACATAAGTATCATTAGTCCAATGTGAGGATCGAAAGTAAAAATATTGCACAAATGCTCGCAGCGAATTCACAAAAAAAGTCCCAACAACAATGATTTCAAACTCTAATAGATTTCATTCTAAAATAATACAAGCAGCTCCAACATATAAATTATGAGGATATTTACAATAAGTTAGCGTGGTATGAAAAAGTACATTAAATGTTTTCTTTTAAAGTTTTTGTTAACTTGGGTTACATTGTATATCTCCTTCCCGAGACGTTTTGTTGTTCTCGAGTTCTTTTAATATCAATCTTTCTTGTTCCATAATTTCTACCGGTTTCTTGTACTGAAAGATAGAAAATAGTTTTGAACTACAATCCTGGAAAAAAAAATTAATTACTAGACTTCTTAAATTTTCATACTTTATCCCCATCTCCCCTTATACAATGTTGGTATTTAGGTGACATGTGTTGCAAATCCACTTTAATTGAACCAACATTGTTTGGGTGGGAGGGGGGGGGATCTAAGGTAAATAGTTGCTTTAATTGAAAAATGCTCATATTTTCATCATATGTTTTCAAATTTGGGTTTATTTTTCGAAAAGTCTACAGATATTTTTTCCAAGATTGTAGTTGTGACAGTAATTAATGGGGGAGGGGGGTTGTACAAAGGCCAGATAACACCACCAGGGTGTTGGTGTAGAAAAGAGACTTAGAAAAATATTTCCATGTTTAAAAAGAAGTTGTTAGGAAGATTGCTTTGAACATTTTGTTAACCTACGATTACGCTAACTGGCTTTTATACAACCGGCCCCGAATAGTGGATTTTTTCAAGCTTCCTAAAATTGTCTGTTGATTCATGGCATAACCCAGACTAAACTTTAGTATTCCAGCCTCTCCCCTTGAGAAGTAAAATTGTCTGGCATTAGACAGAGTAAAATAATGAAGTAGGGCACATCAAGGCAGCAGGCACAATGCAACTTGATGGGTTAAGCAGTAACAAGATTTCCCCACAAACACCAATAATAAACTACTGGTTGCAACACACTGCTACCTTAATAATGAGTGTGTTATTTGCATGAGCTATTGAAATAGCTTTATGATCCAGTCGTAGATTATTTCTGACCATATCTGGAATATGATATTTCTTGTAATACCTATAGAAATTAACGTAAATTACTGTACTGTATATGATTTCATGAATGATAAAAAATGAAAGATTCAAAAGATTTATTTTTCAGAAGAGAAAGTAAATTAGAAAAGAGGTTATGAAAAGAATAAATGTTTGAAAATGAGACAGAGCTATATTTTAAGACTGATTTCCATATAGTCATAACTGTCATGACCAAGTTATGGTTCCCTCAATGGTCACCAGTGTGAAACAGCTAGTTGGGATCTTTCTTTTAGTAATATTTCAAATCCGACTACGAGGACTGGACTAGATGTCAAGTCAGCACAATTTGATCAAGTCAGAGGCGAAGCTGAGGACTGAATCGAAATGCGAGGACTTGAAATCTAGTCCAGTCCTCATAGTCGGATTTAAAATGACATCTCATACGAATACATCAAAACTTAAAGTGAGGTGAATTAATTTTGATCCAGTCCTAGGACAGGATCAATAAACTTCACCAGGTATCCAGTATTATCATGTCAGCAAACTAAAGCAATATAATGGTTGGCTAATTTACTCATGAATCATTAAATAATGAGTTTGAGATTTTTATGTACTGTATGGAAATCAGTCTTCAACTGATTAAAGAGTAATATCTCCAATGCAATGCTACTACATTGGCCACATTAATACCTTGATACCAGGCTTTAAGTAAGTGACAGACTTTATTTATAAGAATTGACTATTAATATTGAGTAGTTCACTTTGTGCAGATGTGTCCAAGGTGTTCTGGAACTTCACAGGAAAAAACCCGTACTCATTGATACAAAACAATGCATTACTTTTTATTCTTTGTCCTTATTATAATATGTGTTTTATCCTCATCAACAGTCACTTCGTAAACATCAATGCTGAATGGCAGATTGCGTATTCTCCACTGAAATGACTCCCTGGTATCCTTCCGTACAAATATTGGCTGAAAGTAAAAATAAGTGAAGAACATTCTAGGATTGGATGGGTAGGTGTGCACTAGGGTTGTTATGGTGGACACTAGGGGATAGGTAAGGCAGATGGCCACCACCCAAAAAAAAAAAAATTTTTAAACAATAAGCTTTAAACTTACATTACTTCTACTTTCAACAATGTAGCTAGTTTCCATAGGACTGGGCATCGACACATCTTCACCAATTTCAAATTCCCATTTTTTGTCAGCTCCTAATGTAGTTCTTGATTTCCATTTCCGAACTGACAGAAAAAAGGTTGTTGTAAAAATGATGACAGGTGCTGGTATTGTGATACAATTTCTGACTGGAATTGGTGCATATGTTCCATACATAGATAACTAATAACATTCTTGAAAGTTTGTTTGGCCGAAAATGTGATGGATGAATTGCAGTGATCAATTCTAGCCTGGATACAATCAAAGATGATAATTTATGCAAAATTACATCATAGAATATGATCACATGTGCAGTTCAGCAGACCTATATATTCCATTTTCAAAATATGCCTGCAAGCAGGCAGACAGGCTAATTATAACATTTCCTATAAATATAGAAAGTCAACTTCTCAATTTAATAGAGACAGTGTAATATATTTACCAAGGAGAAGACCAGAATGAACATCATATTCTTCCACGAGTTCCTTGTCAGGAAAGGTGTAGTGGATTTTTCGTCTACCTGTTAATTTATTGCATATTGTAGTCATATAGTGTGTGTACAGGCACAGCACCCAAACTTGTCTTTATTTTTTAAAAGAAGTGTGTTTGTAATTATTTAAGGGCAGTGTGATAAAGTACATAATTAATATTCTATCACAAGTACGTACCATCTTGGACTAAGCTTGTTTTTCGTGCATTTTTCAAGCTCTCTAACCAAATCATTTCTTTTGTTTTGGTCGCCATGACAGTTTGACAGGATACGGCCGGATGCTGGGTCCCTACGGTATACATACCCTACGAATTTTAGTCCTATGTTGCTAAAACCCCATAGAATCTATGTAAACCCCCTAACCTAACCTTACCGTAATCCTAACCATAATCATCACCTTTGTGACGTCACTTCGGGATTATACCATGGAAAGTCACCCACACTCATCCGCTTTTGTTTTGCCATTATTGGTAAAAAACGCCGGGAAAATAAAGGGTCGTTTGGGAAAATTAATTGGTTTTCGTGATTCTATTTTACCATATTAGTCTAATTACAAGAGGTCATGTAGATTGATTCGCCCACCAAATGCGTTGGCATGCACGCAATATTGTACGGTACTTGTATTGTAGTAAAAAAGTCCACTCATCGGCAGTTTTTTATTGTTTTCGATATGTAAATTTTCTAGGAAATAACTGCTTCTAATTGGTCAGAAATCCCACATTGGGCGATTTGACTTCCGGCGTACTCTTCGAGTTGTTTTGTCACGAACAGGAGCGGAATTTAGCACTTATAACACAATGTTTTGTTTTCCCTCCTCGAAGACTCATTTAGACACTGTTCTCTTGCGATTGTAGAAGTAAATCTTGTTCGTAAGTATAAAGTATGGACTTATCTAAGAGGAATCAGTCTTTGAAAGGAGACATTAAAAATGGTCCGGTTCGAAATGGACAAAGCAATATGAAGTGAATAATAATACAACAGATCAAAAGTCATCATTTCGTATCATGTTAGTTGTTTTTATTGGTTTGTTAATGGACTTAATGGCGTTTGCTGTAATATTGCCTTTGTTACCTTCGCTCTTGGATCATTACAGCAAAGATGAAGAGGTCAGTTGAATCATATTTATTATATACGGTATACTCTATTTTGGATTCGTACGTGATATCACATTATCACTATATTGTTTGCTACATATTTAGTGTTATGTAACTTTTTTGAGAACGCTGTTTAACTAATTAACCCTTATCTTTTTTCAGGCAAATATCAAAATATATGGCTTTACCCTATTTTAAGAGCAAATAAAGAACATATTAAAACAAAAGCTATAAACATATCTTGTTGAAATATGATACCCAACTTGATATAAGCGCAAATGATAGCACAATTTCATATCAAGATGGGCCAATAACCTTACCTATATATAGCTTTGGAATTATACATAATTATTCTTATGAAGCACCCATGAGGCACATATGCTTCTGTTTACGGTACTTGCTGATTGACGAATCGTGATGAATAGCACTTACGCAAAAAACAATGGAGATGGACTTCTGTATAGTATTCTGTGCATGAGGCATCGACATTTTTATACTGAGTGCACCCAGCTACATGACCTACATGTATAACCTAGGGCTTAGGGTAACCGCAGATTATTTGAATGGAGACTAGGTGAGCACCGTACTAATCCTGCTGTTTTCATTATATTTCTCTAGGATGGTCTTTACAAATTCTTTCAAACCAATGTAAATAGATTTAGAGATACCTTAAGAATACCAAATACAGAGAGATACAACTTTGTTTTATTTGGAGGTAAGCAAGAAAAATTTTCAGTCTCAGTGATATACAGTGAATAATTCCTGTATTGTGCCTCCCAGTCTTAAACAACCCCTCCTTCCATAGTTCTAGTAAGCCCCTTTCTAATCAACTCCCCCCCTTAATACTTAGCTTTTCTTTTTGGAGGAAGAAATTTATTAGATGCCCCTCTCTAAATTGTACCCCACCCCCTTCAACTAAGAAACATCATGTGTGTTGATTAAATTCATAAATATGCCTGGAATTTCATGTTAATTTACTGTATTCATTTACTATATTCAACCAAATCAATAAGCCCTGCATCTCTATTATACCTGGCCTCCTCTCTAATAAGCTAACCATTGATTTTGATGCAAACACCTTATAAGTATAGAATACTACTTATATTGTCACTTAAGACCCCACCTTTAATTATATATAATGTCATTTTAATTGTCATTTTATTGTTTTGAAGGTTTTGTTGGGTCATTATTTTCATTCCTGCAGTTTATAGCAAGTCCTGTTATAGGAGCATTGTCTGATGTGTATGGGAGAAAGTCTATCATAATTTTATCAATGGCAAGTGTCAAGCTAATACCATATATAATTTGACTGCATGCAGGTCTTTTTTCAGGATTTTTTTTCTGGGTTCATTTTCTCAGAGAAGATTGAATTTACCTAAACAGTTGTGGGGGGCAGCCCCCTCCAGGGGTTTCTAGGGGCCAGAAGCTCCACGTTTTTAGTCTTTACATGCTTTTAGAATGGCTAGAAATTGCATTGATTCTGTGTTGTGAAACAAATTGCAGACGTTATGTTGGTGTTTTCTTACTTTATTGGGTTTTGTATCTTTTTCAAACTTCAGGTTGGTGTAAGTGTGTCCTATGCAATCTGGGCTTGTTCAAGAAATTTCACAATATTTGTCCTAGCAAGAATTATCGGAGGTCTTTGTAAGGGAAATGTGACCATTAGTACAGCTATTGTAACTGATGTGACCAGCACTGTAAACAGAGGGAAAGGAATGGTAAGGTTTACACACTCTTTGAAGATATCTCTTACCATAAATCCACAAATAAGCCCCTGCATTAATCCCCTCCTCATTTTAAAGGAAGAAATGCTTTAACCCCCTTCTTTACTAATTAAAGCCCCCACTCAAATAATCCCTTCCGTATTTTTTATTTATTATTATTAATCTCCTCCTGTTTAACCCCCCCCCCCCTCCCTGCCCCCACCCTTATCCAGAAGCCTCTGAGGATAAGGTTGGTGGCATAAATATAAGCCTGTATTGAACAATTTGAAGAATTAACAGTTTATATATTGCTGAGTGTATTAAGCCACTATAATCATTGTTTAGAATCACGTACAGTGTGATATTTATTGCAAGTTAGTTGTAACTATGGAATATTTAAACATTCTTACTAATTGCAACAGGCTCTCATTGGTGTTGCATATTCAGTTGGTTTCATCGTTGGTCCGGTGATTGGAGCGATATTTTCTAAACAATCAGAATCCTCAAGTGGTACACTATATGTATTGCCTGCAATCTTCACACTGGCTGTGATATCTGCTGATATATTGTTCTTACTGTGTTTTCTGAAAGAAACCTTACCTCAAGATAAGAGGGTAATGAATGAATGAATTTTCTTAAGAAAGATTACAGGCTGGCTTGGGTGGCCTCTGAGGTCATCAGTTTGATTCTCACGTGGCGGACTCAAGACACCTGTATGAAAATCAGTCAACGCGTTACCGAAATTCTTGGGCTTACTTTTGGTACTCTGGTTTCCTCCCATAGGGAATGCTGACCGATTGCGTTGGAGTATATCCCAAACTAACCCTTTTATCGTACTGTAGCTACAGTACGCTCCGTGATCAAACATGAGACATACACACGTAATTGCGTAAAAACGCACAAGTTGTAACAAACCTGCAGCAGACTTGTTGCAATGCTGTTCCAACAACTTGTCAACAGGATGTGTTCACATTGCTTGTTCCCAGCTTGTTGACAAGTTGTCAACGGCTTGTTGACAACTTGCTACAAGGTTGTTGAGTTCAACAGACTTGTTACAAGTTGTTCCAACAAATTGTTATCGTCCTGCAATTCAACAATTTGTCAACAAGTTGTCAGTGACAGTTGTAGCAACTTGATAAAATAACAGCATTGTTACAACTTGTTGACAAGCTTGCTCCAAGCCTGTTGCGAACACATCTTGTTGACAAGTTGGGAGACTTTTACATGTGTAGCTGTCATGATTTGCACGTGATCATGCAGACATAAGACGCAATCTGGGCGCTATAAAAAAGTGTTTTATAGCGCCCTGACACAGTCCAGCTGAGCTGTCATTGCTAACTAGCACACGCGGCACATACTCACGTTAATTAAGCTTCATTGATTAACTTAGTTGGGGTTTTTTCACTTGATTATAGGCCAAGTCCTTGACTTCTGAAATTAAAAATGCAGTGCAGTTCATAAATCCAGTTTCTTTATTTAAATTTGATGCCGTAAATCTTGCAGAAAAATCAGGTAAATTCATTTGAAAATATTGTAAGAAGTGCAAAATAAATATTTTAATTTGTATATGTTTTAAAGTATAGGGTTGTGTGTGAAACCATAGTTAATATATATGACATGGTTTGGCCGAAACCCTTTGTTTTAGGTGATTGTGTATCTTGTGCAGGGTCACGGTTGAAAAATCCTTTGTCTTTCTATTGTTTGACAATAGTCAGTTCAGAAAACTTGGCGAAAGGAATGGGTACCAAATATTTGTTTTATCTACCAGGGCCATATCTTACGGCATATTTTGCAAATAACGAAGTATTACCACCATTTTTCGATGGAAAATGTTTGTGTTACATCGTTTGGTCAATTCTCATTGATTAAAACCAATATGTGCAGGGTCAAACTGACTGTTCAACCTCCATGTTTGTTTATAGCGTAATTTCTTTGAAGTTTGCCGGGTTTCCTAACCAGATCTTATAACAACCATGGTGAAACTGCACTGCAGAAATACTGAAATCGTGTCATTAATTATTTCTGCAGATTTAGGCGAAGTCAAGAGAATTAGTTTGGTCTATTTCCTTTATTTGTTTTTCTTTTCTGGCATGGAGTTCACGCTGACATTTCTTACACACAGTGTATTTAAATACAGCAGGTCTGTATAACATTATTGCTTTCTCACATATATAACTGATCGTGGGACTTTTAAGATCCGTTTACACTGCTGCGGTTTCTAGTGCGATTTTCTTCTAATGGATGCATGTGAACAAGTGGATGAGCTTTGAAAGTTCAGATGATTGCATTCTAATTTCTCAAATCTCATTTCCGCGCTCAAACTAGAGAGATCGAAACATTGAAACTATCTATATATAATGAGTGATTTTGCAAGAAATAAAAACGAAAGGAGGAAGGGTCGATAATGTATGTTTGGAGGAACGCAAGATAACATAAATTTGAATACAAGACCGGCTCGGGATTTCAGACAATTACAGCATAGTATACTACTGTTGACTCTATATATACGGAATTCAGTACGGTAAACCTGTTTTAGTGTTTGATTGGAAAGCAGTCACTCTTTTTCTCACAATGAAAAGAAGAAAACGTTTGCAGTCGTAAGAAAAATTATAACCTTGATATCCACACTCCAATAGGCAATAAAACGAATTTTAAGCCAAGCATTCTAACTTCTCTTGCAGTATGCAACAAGGCAAGATGTTTTTTGTTATGGGAATTATAATGGCCGCTGTACAAGGTATACTATATAATGGAAAATGTGGTAGTTGATTTTAAGTCCAGTTTCGTAGGGTTATAGTGTTTACACCGTCATATCTGTTTTTAGGAGGATATGTGAGAAGAATAGCGCCCGGAGGAGAGAAAAAATTAGCTTCACAGGTAAGCTTTAATCACAATATTTCTTAGAAACTGTATATGAATATAAGCAGATGCCACATATACTGTATAAAATCGATAAAATATTGTTAACTGATTCTTCTCATTATAATTATCTTCATTCACAGGGAATGTTCGCCCTCATACCTGCCATGTTGTTGTTGGGCTCAGCTTCTTCAACGAAACTGTTTTATTGTGGTATTATTCTCTTCGCTTTCGGTATGTAATTTACTTTGTTCATGTGCTCGATGTCCCAAAATACACCCTTACGAAAAACAGATCGCCTTGGCTACAGACCACACATCTGTTCTACAGTACATATCTTCGTTAACGTTTCCATATACTTAATTATAGGCCTTCGCTTTAAAGCCTTTCATTATTTACGGTCGTAATAAATTATAGTTTCGCTTCGTCTGTTTCATCCAATGAGTAACGTAAATATTCCTTCATTGGATGAAACAGAGTGTAGTGAAAACTTTGAGTTAGGCAAAAATGTAAATGATAAAAGGCCCTAAACCCAAGGTTACAATAACGAATGTATGGTCCTGTTGGGTTGTATATAGGCAAGATAATGGACTTTCCAGCGAGATGCATGAATGCAATCTTTGTAATATTTCCCTTCGTGTCAATCTCAGTTTTAATCTCAAAATCCGTCCAATGAAGGTGGGGGTTAGTTTGTTCCACTATCTTCGGGTTTCTTACTGTATTCGGGTGCTCTTTAATTCGTTAACACTGGGTTAAAAAATAAAATACACCAGCAATGATGAGGCTTTTGTGCATAATGTGTTAGTGAGTCTAACATCCATGGCTAGAAAGCAATCCAAACAGAAGAGAGAGCTCTGAGAACACGAATTAAAGAGCACACAAACGCGGAGAGAAAAGACGGTGAATATCATTCTCATTTCCTATGTTTCCAACATTTCTCCCCAGGTGCTG
The DNA here is from genome assembly GCA_902702795.2 of Paramuricea clavata. Taxonomy (NCBI): domain Eukaryota; kingdom Metazoa; phylum Cnidaria; class Anthozoa; order Malacalcyonacea; family Plexauridae; genus Paramuricea; species Paramuricea clavata. The sequence goes on along the minus strand of CACRXK020001353.1, from coordinate 792 downwards.
CGACAGTTGTTTCAGCTTTAACAACGATTATTTCAAAATATGGTAAGCTTTTGAACCATTTCACACAAGGAATATTCTCGAGCCATAATTTATGGTAAAACGACTGAGTATCTTATGTTTTCTTAGGTGACGCAACTCAGAAAGGCAAAATAATGGGAATATTTCGATCTCTCGGTGCGCTGGCTCGTGCTACTGGTCCGTTCTTTTCTTGTGCAAGTAAGATTAAATATCTCGTAGATTGATACTAAATGTTCGAAGCTGCACACACACAAACGCGCAGGTTGACATAAGCGTACGGGACTGATGCTTGGGGGGGGGGATTTGCTAAA
>CACRXK020001352.1:341-55752 GCA_902702795.2 Paramuricea clavata | reverse complement strand
CGGCTTGTTAGACCGCATTGGTCTGGTGTAACATGATGATGTGAAATATTTAATAAGCTATCTTGAAAAACTCATTGACTGGTAGCCCCATTCTCATGTAACTAGTTTATTAATATTTGACATAACATCTTTATATCTTGTTAATGTAATAGTGTTTGACTTAGTTAAGGAATATCTGGTTGTTTTTTTGGATCTGAGGCTACTAGCAATTATTTGTATAGTTCTGCGTTTTTGGTAACAGAACAGTATATTTCCTTAATGCATTTGCTGCCATATGATTTTACAAGTTTTACAATGATACACTTATAGGTATATAGTATCAATATGACGACGATTGATTAATCCACAGGCAAACATGTTATTAAATTGCTGCTGAGTTTTAATGTACTATATCATAGTAATATATCCATAAAATTTTGTATTGGAATAGGATCAATATATCTTTGTGCATTTGTAGTTTTTCTTACAATGGATAAGAATCAAATGGTCGTTTGAGTTTATCAATTTAAATTTAATCTAAATACGTTTTTCACGCCCAGTCGAGACCACGCCCAGCGCTGACAACGCCCCGCGCTGACAACGCCCCCGTCCGCCAAACATTTTTGACTGAGGTACGAAAAATCCTAGATCCGCCGCTGCCTCTCACAATGGCATTTCGGTAAGTAAAATTCAAGCAGGCGTTTCGGTGAAATTCATATTATGATATTGCAGGTGGTTCATTTTTCGCTAGTATAGCCCGCGCGATCCAACAAGGATGAAAGTGCGTGAGAGTTGGCTTGAAAAAGCGTTTATTCCACAGAATAAAGATTCTATATAAGTCCTTATCTAGTCTGTGGTTTATTCTACGCACGTTTGAATATTCAATGAATGAATTAATGAATGAATGCTCTATTATTAATTATTTAACCACGAAATGGACCATTTGCATTGTAGACTAAATTTTGATCTATAGACAAAAATTTCATCACAGCTTGAAAGAGCATCACAAAATTAGTAAAATTCCAAAGTTTCGTTGCGAATTGTTGTGAAATGCGGATAATATCGCCTTGCGAAGTTTGCCGTTTTTCAGTCATTTTGTATTACGCACGGGAAGAGCATCATTTCCCGTTCGTAATACAAAATGCCGACTGAAAATTGCAAATTTCGCAAGGCTATATTATCCGCATTTTACAACATTTCGCAACGAAACTTTGGAATATTACTAATTTTATGATGCTCTTTCAAGCTGTGATGACATTTTTATCTAGACTTGTTTAGATCAAAATTTAGTCTATAATGCAATTTAGTCTATAGTCCATTTCGTACCCAGGGCTTTTTGCTCCCATGATTGATTTACTTTTTAATTTTTTTTTCTCCCTGAATTTTGGGGTGTTTAGTATGATAATTTATCTGAAAGCACAGGTAAAAATTAGTATTTGAAATTTGTGTATTGCTGTCCCCCTATAGATACAAAATTGGCAATACACACTCCTACAAAAATAAAAATTATCCTTGCATTGAATAATTCTGTTCAAAATCATTGACCAATGTTGCAGAACAGAGCAGCCAAAGCCAGATCGTTTTTCGCGGACTGTCCAACCGCAGAAGCAAAAAGAGCTTGGGTACGAGATTGGGTAAAACTCATCAGGATTATCGATTGATCACCATTCTGTTACACGATTGTGTTGTTGTAGTGAAACCCACCCGTATAGTACGAAAATTCGATACTTTTACAGAGTTATTTCATCCAATTTGTCTATTTAGATATTTCATACTTCGTAAAGTTCCAACACTTCGGAAATTCTCCTGTGCCATGATTGTATTGGTTTCATTATTCATTTGCCTCATTCCCAAGATATTTACTTCTATTGACCCTGATGCAGGCGATTCAGGTGGAGCTAGCGGGCTTGCAGGCATCCTGTGGCCACTGTGTTTCATGTTTGGTTTTGTAAGTAAGCTTAAGTAAAACATTTTTGAAGTATTCTTTTTGTTAGTTTTGATTAATTTAAATGAGTGATAGTCCTGAGTATCAATTTGAATTTAAAACAAGGCGTATCCCACACACCCAAAAACCTCACATCTTGTCAACAATGCAATAAACAAGATGTGATTACAACAGGCTTGTAGTAAGCTCGTCAACAAGTAATATTCAATCAACTCTCATGTAACTCTTGTTCTCGTTAACATTTGATTTGACCAAGGCTTTAGTTTGTAACTTAAGTTTAGATTGTCACTCGCAACTTGCTAGCAAATTGTTAAATTTCAGGGGACGTCAGTTGTACGAAGGCTGGATAGCGTTATTCATCGGAAAGTAATTTTTCCAACCGTTGTAAAAATGCTTAAAAAGGTATAAAATTACGGATATGATCCTACAATTAATAAAAGGAAACTTCAATTTACAAATACTAAAGTTTAATCTGGGTTATACCGAATCAACGGGGCGTTTTAGGAAGCTTGAAAAATCACTATTCGCTTGATGGGTTATACCGGCCTTCGTACAACCGTCTCCAGGACGATAGCAAGTTGTTGGAACAACCGAAGTCCGTCGAGATATGATGGTCTTGATGCCTGGCGAGCTTCAAAGCTACAAAATAGACTAGGCCTTTATTTGATATTGGACTTTATCTCACCGTGCGCAAATCTTTGTCTCAACTTCATTAAATATTATTCATCGTGGTTGCACGTTTCTTCTCAGCTACACCTATTGGACAATTATTTAATTATACGAAAAAACAATAGCTCAAATCACAACCCTGTTCCCAGGGTCGTCTTGCGTGACCGTGCACAAATTAACATGAACTCCGACAAAATTAAAACATAACATGCACAACGACTTCTGTTTAGTTCCTGACCATCATTTCTTGACAGACTATGAAACAACTTGTAACAAGTCTGTTGAGTCAACAACTCTTCTCCGAAAGAAATTGCTTTTACCTTTAGGAAAAAGAAATTGTATTTAAAATTATATACTGTACAGTATATTAATTTTATTCTACTTTCTAAACTTGCCTTTCTAGAGATCGAGTTGTTTTTTTTATATACAGTATTCAATAGACGAGCACTTTAACCGCTTGCTGAAATATAACATTTCTTTTGTTTCAGCTTCCAGCGGCCATAATGAATGTTATTGAAGAACGAGGATTGAAAATGGAACTAACGGCTGCGAAAAGTCGTGTGAACTTGGTGTTCTTTCTGTTCTGGACGTCAGTATATCAACTGCTTGTCGCCTTGTGTCTTTTCTGGGCTGACATCGTACCTGCATATGGATATGCTGATAATATACACCATTTCTGGGATAAGTATGTTTCAATTTTATAGATTACCGAAGGAGCGCTCATGAAACCAAAGTCTTTTGATCGGAAGATCGTTTGGTGGTCTTAAATCAAAGGAACTTATTAAAAGTTCCTTGTATCGCCAGGCAGTTCGACTATGCCTAATTTGCCAGCAATTTAGCCCCCACCACGTCATACAAACTGACCAAAACTAATTATGAAGCTTCTTTTTCAGAATTTTTTGTTGTCCAAATTCTTCAATTCAGTGCCAGAAAGTGCAAGAAATGGCATTTCCGAGCCTCAATTTTTCAAATTATTTCGGGGGAAACATGTCCCCCGTCACTCTAGTTTTAAGCCCTCCTAACTTTCAGTATCTTTGTACACGTTACTGCTAGCCATGACAGTTCAATCATGTTTTGCCTGTTGTGTTTGTATGTACAGTATATAACTGAAAACTACTGTACCCAACGTAGCTGCAAATTAGCCCGTTATCCAGAAAACACGCAAGCAAGCAAAGCGACTTGACAATGGACCATTTGCATTATAGACTAAATTTTGATTTAGATAAAAATTTTATCCCAGCTTGAAAGAGCATCACAAAATTAGTAATATTCCATAGTTTCGTTGCGAGATGTTGTAAAATGCGGATAATATAGCGATGCGAAGTTTGTCGTGTTTCAGTCATTTTGTATTACGCACGGAAAATTGACAGCCCAATCGGCATCGATTTCCCGTTTGTAATACAAAATGACTGAAAATTGCAAATTTCGCAAGCCTATATATTATCCGCATTTTACAACATTTCGCAACGAAACTTTGGAATATTACTAATTTTGTGATGCTCTTTCAAGCTGTGATGAAATATTTGTCTAGATCAAAATTTAGTCTATAATGCAAATGGTCCATTGTTGACCGTACTAACGTACTTGTCAACTTTTTCAAAGAAACATGTCAAGGAAACTTTCACATCGATATTGAATTTCGTTCAAACGAAAGTACTAGTAAACTCACAACTTTTCTTTATTGTTCTCGAGGTATTGCGGCTTATTGGGTATATGTAAATGAATAAAGCCCGGAGTTGAAATGAGGATGAAAGTGCATGAGAGTTGGCATGCAGTCACTCGACCTTGGTCAACTGTTCCTAATGCTTTCCTAGCACTATCATGCATTATATTTAAGTTAAAAACGTAAACACCGCACAAAAAGAAAGTCCCCCCCTAAATATACCATCATAGTTCTTAATAAATGATTACCTGATAATCAAACCTAGCATTAATTAGACCTATGGTGGTTTGTTTGATGCTGTTTGAAGAATGGGGCCATTCGTGCTTTAAAGAATAATTTAGCCTCCATTGAATACAAAAATACCCAATTTCAAAATTAACAAGAATCACTTTATTTAAATTTCACAACAGCAGTAAATTGTTTCATCAATGATTTAATAATGGGTGTAACCACCACACTTCTCAATAACTTCAAGGCATCATCTTCTCAGAAAGAGAATGATGTGATCATGGGAACTCGCGAGATCTCAACCCAGTTGAGATTTTTTGGGACCAGCAAAAGCGATCTGTCTATCATCGGTTCGAAGAATACAGCACTGCATGTAGCTGCTTGGCTCAAATTGTTGCAGGAGGAATGGGTGGCTATATCTCAACGGCGGGTGAGCAGACGATGCCTTGAGGTGACCGAGAAGCGTGGTGGTTACACCCATTATTAAATCATTGATGAAACATTGTTACTGTCGTTGTGAAATTTAAATAACGTCATTCTTGTTAATTTTGGAATTGAGTATTTTTGTATTCAATTAGTAAGGCTAAGTCATTCTTTAAAGCGTGAATGACCGGCTTCACACAGCACAAAGCAAACTACCATAGGTCCATAGATATCTTATATACACTAGATAGTGCATCTAATTATTCTGCAATTCAAAAATTGAAGCCATGATTGCAGTCTCAGGTCGTTCCCATGAAATGAGAAGATTCGTATGTTTTCTATTTCTTAAACAGGGAACTTAAACATTAAGTTAACCCTATTCCAAATACGTTTTTAAACTATTCAAATGATGAAAGTTATTGTTGTTTTTAAGCGTTTATTAGCAAGTGGAACGACCAACATGGCCGCCATCTATTCAAATGGGGGTAACCGCTGGAATATTCTTGGCTTCAATTTTGCTAAAAGAGATGTGCTATCTAGTGTATATAAGATATCTATGCATAGGTCCAATTAGTTCTAGGTTTGATTATTAGATAATCATTTATTTAGAATTTATATTTAGGATATATATTATTATTATTATATCTCGTTTATTTCGCTTCTTGTAATTACAGGATTAAATTGTAAGCGATTTACAAGTTTATATTAACAATAAAATATTTACAAAGCAATAAAATTATATAAATATACTATATAAGAAACAAATATTATAAAATAGAAATTTTGTTACTATTTATATCTATATGTTAAAAATTTTTTACATCTATCAGTCCGGATCTTTCTTACACCTATTTGGTTCTGATTTCCTGATCTTAAGTTATAACCGTGTGTATTCGTATAGTATGTTTTTGTTAAATGATGTAGAGTATGGGACGGATCTTTAAGTTTATTTATATACTTCTTACATAAGTCTACTCTCCTGTCTTTAAGACTTTCCAATTTAGAGATCTTTAATGCTTCGCCATAGTCACAACCAGGATATGTAATCCAGAGAGCTCTTTTCTGTACCCTTTCCAACTTGTCACTTAGATACTGTGGGAAGTCAAACCAGGCTTCAACAGCATATTCTAGAATAGGTCGAATCATCGACTTATACACTAGAACAAGTTCCCTTTCCTGCAATCCAGCCTTCTTTAGTACTCTTAATGCATACAACCTTTTACACGCCTTTTTTGTTTTGTCGTCAACCTGCGTATTCCATTTAAGATTACTTCCGAGCATAACACCTTACAATTTGTACGCATCAACGGATTCTATTTGGGTACCGTTAACGACTAAATCCCTACTTAATATATTCGGGTTTGTCATAAAATTTACAAACATCTCCTTGCATTTCTTGGGGTTCAACTTCATTTTATGGTCCATGCAATACTGTTGAATTTCTCTTGCTACCAAATCCATCACACTTATTGAGTTCCGCGGGATTGTTTCTACTACGACTAAATCGTCAACAAACTTTGCTCTTCCTGGCCAATTTTTAACTAAGTCGTTAACCATTATTACAAATAATAACGGGCCTAACTTTGTGCCTTCCGGTATTCCTCCTTTAGGATATTTCCACTCAGAAAGGACTCCATCTACCCTTACTCGTTGTTTACGGTTTGTTAGAAAGGCTGCAATCCACCGTATTAGGACATCGCTTACTCCGAGTTTTGCAAGTTTGGCGAGCAGAATGTCATGGTCAATTAAATCAAAGCCTTTTGTAAAGTCAGTAAAGAAAATCCTAACAGCTGTATCTCCACTATCTAATGCAGTATGAATATTGTGTAGAATACTCACTAGGGCGTCCTTAGTTGATTTTCCTTTGTTTGCAAATTGTTTAGTATCGATATGGTGTTCAACTTCGGGCATTAATCTATCTAAGGTTAGACTTTCAAAAACTTTACTTATCTGACATGTAATGCTAATGGGTCTAAGATCTTCTTCGATTGTTTTTGGCGGTAGTATCTTGGGAATTGGAACAATAGTTGACGCTTTTAACAAGTCAGGAACATAGGCTTGAGTTAACGTGGTGTTGTAAATATCTGCGAGAACGACGCTAAGCTCTTGGGAAAACTCTTTTAGGATTCTGTTATTAAGCTTATCAGGGCCAACAGCCTTCCTACCGTTTACCGCATTCAGCTTTGTTTGTACTTGGTGGGGTGTGGCTTTTAAATTTGGTGGCACGAATAGTTCCCGGACATCTAGAGGCTGAACTAAAGGCTGGAAATCTCTAGTCAGTTCCGAAAAGAAAGTGTTTATTTCATTCGCTAATTCCAAGGGAGTTGTATGTCCGGTTTGCCCCATTAAGTACTGACTCCATGGAGGGGAGGCTACTTCACAAGTTAACTTCTTAATTGTTTTCCACCATTTACTTATGTTTGATCCGATAAAATCGTTCATCTGATTTGCATAAAAGTCTCTTCTGCATGTTTTCGTTTTCGCCCTAATTTTATTTCGCCATTTCTTATACTAGCTAGAGAGTTTTCCATACTGACAAAAGGCCTTTTGTCTTTTCTTAATCCATTTCTTAATTTGATTTGTTATCCATGGCTTATCGCTTTTGTTCACTTTAGATCTTTTTAAAGGCAGAAACAAATCTATAGCGCTATTCATTTTCTGCATGAAATTATCATATTTACTTTGGCAATCAGACTCGTTTAAGGTATCTTGCCACGACTCTCTTACCAACCAAGAGCCAAAAGCTTTCCAATTGCTTTCTCGAAGATCTCTTCTATACACTTTAAATCATTGGGTGTTATCAATTTTCCGCCCTGGATGCTGTTTGGGAGTTATCAGTACGGTGTAGTGGTCACTATTTCCAATTTTGGGCAATTGAATTGGTGTATCATATAATTCCGACTTATTTGTAAAAATCAAATCCAAAATGCCAGAATCCCGTGTACGGAAAGTCACTCGCTGTTTTAAAGAGCATGCACGTGTAACTTCGGCTGGCCGAAATCCAGTAGAAGTAGGGTTAAAGTCACCAGTTATTATAACTAATCCAGAAGGGTGTTTACCAAGAAAGGTATCCACATTTAGTTGGATATGTTCGTACAGTAATGAATTTTGATCTTGATCAGCCCAAGTTGGGTGATAAATACATGCTACAAGGATAGTACTACCAGTTCTAATTGCTCGCACGGGTGTTATTTGAATCCATACACTTTCTATCTCCTTCGCTACTTCATTTTCCTGAAATATTCTCCTCCACGGCATGTCCTCTTTAACATATACACAAACTCCACCGCCGTGATCTCTCACCGTGCTCGTTCTGTCTCTCCTTATTACAAAATACCCTGGTATACTTACATACGAATCTGAAATTTCATCGTCCAGCCACGTCTCAGTCAGGCACACAACACTTACATTGTTTATACGAGAAACAACTCCTACTTCATCGACTTTACTATGCAACGATCTAACATTGGCAAGCAATACCGAAGGCAAGTTAGCTTCCTTCCTCGTTGAGATGAATTTATAGTACTGAGGTCTAACAGGAAGAGCTTTATCTCGATTAAACCCGCCATAAGTTCGATCGGTAATACGAACTGGAATACTTCGATATTCTGATTCTTGAGTGTTTCTCTGTTGATAAAGTTAACATACTTTCTTCTTACCAGCTCGCCTTCCACGTCGCGTTGGCTTTTGAACTTTCCTAGTGCATTTAGATTCCTTCCCGATATGAAACTCCTCAAGTGTCGTTTTAACTTCATACTCAATGTCATATTTAGTCTTAGAGTAAGACAGTAAGACGGATCTGGACCATTTCATACAACTTTAAACTATCATACGATACTAATATTATTACTAGAAAATACATGCATGCAGAAACCCTCGCCTTGCTGACAAAACTATTGTATGTTCCGAACACAAAGTTCTAAAATAGTTGTCATGGCAACACGATAATTTTTTAAGAATATTCTTACAAATGAAAAATCGCCTAAAAATATCACTTTTAATTACAAAATCATTAATTTCCCAACATATATATCTTAGGTATGTTATTATACGTAATATAAGCCTCAATTTAAGGTAAAATTCAACCACAAACGCTTCGCAAAACGTTTTAAAGTGCTCTTTAACTTAACTACCTTTAATTATTAAAATGGTTTATCGATAAACTTTGAGTTTGCAAAAAAATGATTTCAAATTCTCGCTTGCAAATAACTTTGCTTAATATAATACAAAAGGGAATCAATATTAAAGATACACTGAAATTATATTCTGTCTTGTTTAGTTGTTTCATATACAGTATGCAAAGGCCGTCGGGTTTTAAAGCCATTATAAAATCAATATTTAAAACAAACTTAACTTCGGCTCCCTTCTTTTAGCCGATTCTTTCGCAGTTTCTTTCTCCGAGAGCTTTTGAAATTTACAAAATATTGCAAAAATGCGAGTAAAAATGAAATATATTCGCAAGAAATTTATCAATCATGAATCATCAAATCAAGAAATGTTTGCTATTTCGCTGACGTGATGCAGTCGTTTATGCAAACTTTAAATTGGACCAATCAGTGTCCGCTATTCATGACAGTCCGCCATATTTTTGAGGTCAGTGAGGATGACAACCCATCGTTGGTGACCCACGCCCGCGATATTTGATGAACTTTAGACTCCGCTAATGCTTTCGTTTCCCCGGGTGTAAATAGCCGGGGGGGAATTAGTACCCTCGCACGGTGCTTCGCGCCGCCGGCTCGGGGAAAACTCGAGAGCGATAAAAGGTGCAGCCACACACAGCGCACGCGAGTTAAGCCCCAACCACACCCTTTCGAGTTAAGTCCTGACCACGCCCAGAACACGCCCATGTCACACCCATTTCTGTTGAGGGCTTAACTCGAAGTACATAACTGGAGTTTAGGTACTTCGAGTTAAGCCCTCTAGAAAATAGAGGCTTAACTCGAGAAAAGTCAAACATTTTGTTTGAGTTAAGCCCCAACGTTTGAAAGATGTAAACGAGAGTTACGGTTAATCTGATCCCAAACAAATTAAATTGTCATTTGGATTGCGTTTCGTTCCATCATGGTTCGTTTTATTTCAGCCGACATATTATATATATTAGGGACTTTAAGATTGACGTTTATGGCAAACCGCTAACCGCAAACGGCAAACGTAATTTGAAGTTAACTGTTAGCTGTTCAAAGGTAGAACAACTTGTGCATAAAAATTGGACTATGATTTAGCTAGTTTTAGCTAATAAAGGAATAAAGGTCGAATCAAATTGTATACAGGTGTCCCAAAAAACACCGGACTCTGTTTGATTTCATGTAACATAAAAGCTATAAAAGCTATCGCAGATTCGCAATGAAATAAAGATCATTGCATTCATAATGGACTAACTTAGTTTTTCATTAGCAATTAATCACGAACGTGTCATTTTAAAAATTTATAAGACGTTTATGATAATTATGCATACGCAGGAATTTTATTGCAGTTCAATTCATCAACTTAAGTCCTAAAAAGTAAAGGGAGTTAATTTTCAATAGTTTTAGACCCAATTCTGGTGGAAATATGCACTTTCTGTGGAAATATGCACTTTCACATTATATGGTTCTTACAACTATTCAAGTCTTCATTATATGGAACGATTTCATTAGACTGCACACATTTCAAAACGGAAAGCGGTCGCAAAATGTCGATCGCCCCACAAAATGCAAATCTACCTTAAACACCGGGTGTCCCTCAAAAAAACTGGACACTATTTGATTTCATGTAACGTAAAAGCTATAAAAGCGATAATGCATTCGGTTTTGATTATATAGCAATTGAATGCAAGATTGACTGTGCTATTGATGTTTGAACGTTGAACTACTGTTTTTGAAAATGAAAAAAATTACCATAAAACAACACTTATAATTATAATTACTGATGTAGTAAATAATAATTATTGTTATAATTGTTAATTTTTATGCACAAGTTGTTCTAACTTAAAACAGCTAACAGTTAACTTCAAATTACGATTCGAAGTTTGTGGTTAGCAGTTTGCCGTAAGCGTCAATCTTAAAGTCCCTAATATATATATTACGTCGGCTGAAATAAAACGTATTGAACCGTGATTGAACGAAACGCGATCCAAACTGATAATTTAATTTGTTTGGGATCAGATTAACTGTAACTCGTTTACATCTTTCAAACGTTCGGGCTTAACTCGAAGAACAAAATGTTTTCCTTTGCTCGAGTTAAGCCCCTATTTTCTAGAGGGCTTAATTCGAAGTACCTAACTTCGAGTTAAGCTCTCAACGGAAATGGGTGTGGCATGGGCGTGGTATGTGCGTGGTCGGGGCTTAACTCGAAAGGGCGTGGTCGGGGCTTAACTCAAAGATTTGCTACCTCTACTTTACATGATACAAGATTGCTACTTGAAAGATATTCAGACCAGATGAAGGCCGACATAGATACTTCATTATAATTGTGCTTACTTGTAACATTTATGGCTTTTTTATTTGCCAAGTGATAAAACTGATATTGTCTCATACTGAAACAGAAATAGGTTGAAGTAATGAGGTATACCTAATCATGAGCCTCAATTTCCTTTTTTGTCAGTGTCTGTAGGAAAAGAAACAAACACAACCGTAAAGAGTACAAGTAGCGTATCAACTACAAGTTCTGCATCAGCCATTGTGTCAACACCCAAATCAACCTTAAGTTTTGATGAGTTTAAGAAAAGGAAAAGGTTATCTCGAATGAACCAAATGCATTCAGAAAAAAAGAAAAAACACAAGAGGTGGCAACAGTTCAAGTTGGTGTTGTTGAGGATGAAGAGGGAAGGCTGAAGCGTCTAAAGGGAAGGACCCTACCATTACTAATTCGGACCAGTTGTAATGCAGACGACTTGATTAATGCAGCATTAGAGAAACATTCAAAACATTTTAAACAGTTCAACAAACATGATAAGTATGTTATTTTATATGCTGACCACTCCGTTGTCAAGACATTGCCAGGAAGCATTAAGGATTTTATTCTTCACGACTACAAAAAGGATTTGGGAAAAGTGTATTCCAAAATCTATTTCTATCTCTGCAGTAAGACTGATTTTGAGATGGTTGCAGATTTTGCTGACGAAGAGACTGATGGTGATGATGAACTTGTGCCCCAACTGGAAATGAAGGATAACGCTATTGAAATTATTGATGATGATAAGCATGAGAAGAAAACACCAGAAGCTGTGTGTCCCTCTTGCTTTAGGAAATTTCCAATTGATCTTATCGAGACTCATGCAAATGTTTGCATTGATAATCGATTTGATCCAATTGGTGATGTGTCAGATGGTGAACTTTATCAAGATGATTTTCCAGGACTATGCTTTGATGGCAATGAGGAAGCTAAGAGCATGTCTTCTGATGATCAAATGAAAAAGATGAAAGATCTGATCACTAAATGTGCGACGAATGTTCAGGAAGTTAAAATCAGAATAAATGTCAGAAGAAAGGAAATCTTTAATGATTACCTGGCAGTCTCTCAGAAGCCATGGTTCAATAATAGACGACTATTAAAGGTTACCTTTGTCAGTGAACCTGCCGCGGACGACGGTGGACCCCACCGCGAGTTCTTTTCAGGTTTGCAATATATTTTGTTTGTCAGTTTGTGTTACTTAACCTTTTGATTTCGATTTGACTAATTAACTTACGGGCGTTTGTTATGTATGACGTCAGCCTACGTCAATACAGTTAGGGTTAGTATGCGGTAAGGATTAGGGTCAGGATAAACAAACTGTCAACGAACGCCTGTGATGTAGTCGACCCCTTTTCATTATTCATATGAATCTATTTATTTTTTTTTAGTCCTGTGGGGCGATTTACGTGAGTCATTTAACAACAATGACAAAACTTTCCATTAACTTCTCATTTCAAAGGAATGTCCGTTCTAGATGTTTTAATGTGTTGTGCCATAGCGTAGCCTTTGTACTCACAGTACACCTTTTTACATTCAGACGTACTTCAAACTATTAAACATGAAATGTTTGAAAATGGTCTGCCAGTTCCTGATATGACTGCTCTTGGATGCAATAAGTTCACGGTCGTGGAAGAACTGATGGCTGGTTCAATTGTACAAGGTGGGCCAGCTCCTTGCTTCCTTTCTGAAGTTGCGTATTTATACTTGGCTGAAGGTGTTGCAAGCATTACCAATGAGAAGTGGTATCCTTACATGAAGGATAAAAGCCTGTTAGGAGCTATTGACAAGGTAAGATTATTAGCTAGAAGACTCGATTTATTCACTTGCACTAAAAAGCACGTTCTGACTAGTGACTGGGATGTAATATACTATATATTTTCAACGACTCGCTGTTGTTTATTTACCAATTTCTATTGGGATTCAAAGAACTTCTCTTTAGTTTAGGGTTAAATAAATTGTTGTAGCATAGATAAATGCAATAGTTCATTTTTTGCTTTTGTAGATCAAACAATTCAAAAGTGACTTAAATTTACAAAACCTATTGTCAGAAGAAGTGATGATGGACGTTCTGCAAAGTATCCATTTCCGAGGAGTCCCATCCAAACAGAAGTTATCGAATGCTGATAATATTATAAGGTAGCATAATCATCTTATTTTACAGCGTTTCAGCTAGAGAAATGATCATTTGGTTTCCACTGCGAGCGTCGGAACGCATAACGTTCGCGTACGAAATGTTTGAAATTTACATGTTTTGAACTAGGTTTTGGAACAACTTCCCTGTATAGCTCGGACAAGAAATAGACAAAAATGGGTAGAGGTATTAAAATGATGCATTAAATTGACTTCTTAATTTCTTTTAGGGCAATTGTTATGTTTGATTTTGCGAAGTATTTACCGATGTTAGATCAACTTATTGTTGGGTTAAACTCCTTTGATGTGATGGATGCTGTGAAAGAAAACCAATTTTTGTGGAAAAGTATGCTGCCAGGTTCTTACCAACTGCTAACACGTTGTTAGATGAAATCATCCCTGATTTCAGTGAAGATAGCAGCAACCTCAAGATTAAAGAGGTTGACACCTTCAAATTCTTTTGTGACCTTTTACAAGACTGCGAGTGCGATTCATCGCAAGGTATGCATGTACATACTACAGCCAGTATATAAAATTCGAATAAACTTTTAAACCAATAAACTTTTATAACTAAACTTTTTCATGTACAAAAAATGATTTCCAAAAATGACCTTGACTAAATATACTAAGGTAAACTACAAACGTGTTTTGTGCATTTTCTTGACGTGTGAAAAGATGTATTCTGAGGTGTTAAGTCCTCAGAATATAAATATATTAAGCCATTGGCATTGCATGAATAAGTTAACGTAATAAGTGATACGCTCAATGTACTGTAGCCTATTTCAATCCGAATATATATTGAACGATCATTTTTCCTTTACAGAAAGCAATGGTAACACGCTAAGTGTTTTACATAAGTTCATTACTGGAAGTGAACAAGCATGGTTGCCAGGAACGGTGCAGGTGTCGACCTACAGCGTCAACATGTGATCTCAGTATAACTTTGCCAGTGCACTACCACAATGATTATAACCTTTTCAAGGAATCAATAGATTCAGCTCTTATTGAAGGAAAGAAACTTTGTGAAGAACGTGTGCCAGGAAAGAAACTTTGTAAAATTGTTTATTTTAGTTTCGAAAACAATTTAGGGTACAAGAGGTAGTGACTTAAAAGGTATCGTAAATATTCACATTAATTTCTTGTTGCACGCTTGGGTAAAATCTGTACTTATGCAGTCAAGCCACACATAAAGTAACCGATATGGCGATAGCTTGAAGTAGTAGTTCTTATGCTTGCTCTTATATTCTATCATAGGAGTTGTTATTGGCTGCAAATTTTAAACCAGCGACAGCATCTAAGTTTATAAAAAATGTTGGCTATAGAGTATGGTAAATAAATGCTATTAAATAAGAATTATTAAAGCATGATAATATTCCTGCCGACATGATATATTTCCTTTTAGTATCTGCTTATAAGGACCGGATGCCATTTCCCAATCGAGCAGAGGACTGGGTCTAGTTGATGTTTGAAGACGTTTGGAGGGACAAGAAGTTATAGTGAGCGAGCTAAATATATATTAAAAGATGCCTTATTATAATTGTTGCATCAGCACAAATAATGTCTGCACAAATAACTTTAGGAATGTAGGAAAACTTCCTAGATGCCATATTCGGCATATTGTTTTTTTGTCCCTCCAAACCACCCGATTAGCACCTCATTACACGTATACTAAAAGGTTTTCATTATCTCTCATTACACGTATATAAGTGTCAATAAAAGATCTGCTGTACCTGCTGGCGCGCCTGCCTCCAGAGCAGCCTGGATCGACTGGAATCGACCGCGAAAATTGTAAAAACGCGCTCAAATCTCGCCTCCATATTTGACTAATTGACTGTTCGTATTAAACCACTGAATTATTCATAATGGACTTGGAAAGATTGGAAATATCAGATGCACAAAAACAAATTCTTGTCAATTATTATGACAGAGGAATGAACTCAACCAAGAAAGGTTTGGCTGAGCTGCATATTGAATGTGCTAGTGCTGTTGGCTTTTCAGTAAACCAAGTAAAAGTAAGTTATATAAAATATATATTACACGACAAATATTTGCAGGTTTTATTATTTATGTACACTGTTCAATAATATATTTCGCAAAATCGTAAAGGCTAGCTGGCCATTCATTTCAGCAAACAACCAAACATCTGAAACATCGGGGCAGGCTGGTCTGGGTTTCCATTGCACAGATTGCAGTTTTAATATATTTGATAGGCTGTTTGCCATTCACAAATCATTCAAATTGATTAATAATACATATAAATCTTTTGAAGATGTTTTTTTTTAATTTGGTGTAAATTATTCTTTAAGTTAATAGAAGCACTTTGTGTTAAACGTTGCCTTGAATATAAACCAATGTCGTCAATGTGGTAGACAAAAATGCCTAGCTATTTAATATAATAGCTAGGCATTTTTCTCTACCACATTGTTGACAATTTCAGATGCCTAGGTAATTTCTGGAATCATTGGGATAATAGACCTTACTGATTATTCTCTTTTACCCAATGGCCTCATTTCCATGTTAACTTATTTTAGCATGTCAGGGGCAGATAAAGATTATATATTCCCGTGTTTTCCTGGATGAATTTGTTTCCTGCTGTTCTTAGACTCAATAACAAAGTAATTTTCAACCCTACTAAAAAGCAATTTTCAACCCTACTTTTAAGCACAAAACATGAGTAAATATTTGATATGAAAACGAGACCATTGGGTAAAAGAGAATAATCGATAAGGTCTATTGTTCCAGGATGACATTTTGTTGTAAAAAACTTTTGGACAGCAATGCCGAAACAGAATATGAAACAGGGGCCTCAAATTTTCAAATTTATTGCAGAGACAAGTGCAGGGCCCCCAGGATCCCCTGCTCCGGCATCCCTGTAGTGCAAGGCTCGAAATAGCGGGCTGCCAATGGCCAAAAGCAGGCCATATTTTAGAAATTACAGGCAGAAAATAATTTCAACTGCCAAAGTAAAAAAAATGGCAGGTGAAATTGTATAGAATCAATTTCATTTTATTTGCTTACCACAACTCGTATATACTAGATCATTAAGTTGACTAAATACTGTATGTTTATATTTGAATTGTAAATCTGAGTTTACTGTAGTAAAATAGACAAGTTTAAAAATAATAAAAATGCATATTATGAAAACATTGATTTTTACAATATGACTTATATGAGACATTGCCATTTTTGCAGTTCAATAAAAAAAAATGGCAGACTAAAATTTATTTCATCTGCCAAAAATGGCAAGCCATATATACCTGTAGTGTATTTTTTCTCTACTCCGAGCTAGCCTTGCTGTAGTGTGTATTTTTATAGTAATGCAATATACAGTTAAAACTATGGTTAAAATTTTCCCTATTTATGCGATTAAGTGGACTACTGTATATACAGAGTTAGTATGCTCTTGGATTGGGGGTGCACCGGGAAGAATTTTTAAAGTTCTGGCAGGAATTGGAAAAGTTACGGCCGGAACTGGAACTGATTTATTGACCCATGTATAGTCATATGTTACTTTGTCTGCTAGCTGCCAGAGAGGTAGACACTTCAAGTCATCAAGGAGAGAGCTTGCAAATGTTAGAATAAAATATTGACAAATGAAGTGTTAATAGTGTACATTGTCCTTGTGTAGTCCAAATTTCTTCCTAGTGTGAAGTCCGGAACTAACCAAGTTGAATCCAGTACCCCTATCTTGGATCTGGCTAATGTTGGCTAAATTTATTAACAATTAATTTTGTTTTTTCTTTAGGCTTGCATGACTATTTAATAACCACACAGCCTAATGTTGGTTAAGTTGGTTAAATTAATTGAGACAAGTTGACCAGTTTTCATAATAAAACTGTAATACCCTTTAAGTGGCAATTCATCCAGATCCGCCCTACTTTATTATTTTACGCTGTTTATAACACCAGATTATTTTACTCGGTCTATAACGCCAGACAATCTTACTTGTCAGGGGCAGAGTGTTACCACTGAATGGGTTAATCAGACTATTGGCCCATACATGGTTAATCCTACTATCGGTTAATCCTTTAAGGGGCAATGCCATTGGCCCTACTTTATCATTTTACTCTGTCTAATGCCAGACCATTTTACTCATCAGGGAGAGAGTGCTGCCACTCAATGGGTAATGTCATATCAATTATAGTTTATGACATAATGTACATGTACAGTTAGTACAGTACATGCACCTTGCCAAACATTTTTGTGTTCAATATTTTATGCCATTATAACTTCTTTGTTTTAGAACTGGATAAGTAATTATAAAGCAAGCAGACGATTATCTGCTGAACCCAGACAAAATGCTGCTAAGGCTAGTTTACTTCGAAAGAGAAGTGGCTATAACGTTTTTGCCAAGGAACAACTGACCGAAGGTATATCCACTGAAGGATTAATGTTCTGTAATACAACAAATAAGTTAGAACTGTTGGAAAAACTGTAGGCATTTTAATTAATAGGCATTTTCTATTTGTCTACATTACATTACATTATAAACATTAATCACATTTAATAGAAACTGCATCCTGCAATTATTACAGAAATGATTTTATGTAGCATTGATACATGTACCCATTAATTCCATTTAATATAGTCTTCCCCTTTGAGCTGGTTGCTTGAAAGCTAGTTAGCTTAATCCTTGGTTTTTTTTTCAATTGTTTTTACAGATGTGTATTTTTTTCCCAGAAACCTTGAATGAATTAAGTTTTATTTTCTAAATAGATCTCAATTATATTTTTAAATTTTTGAAATAAACAGATACTGTACATTCAGTGGCTGGTTGTTTCATAGGCATAGCAGAATTAGCACTAACCTAGGGTTAAGATTTAAACCACTAGTTAGCTATTTGGTTTATACATTTTTGCACGTTAAATATTTCCAAACTTTAGAAAATAATAGTAAATAGAAAATAATTCATTGAGAGCAGCTCTAAGATATTTACCTGACAGTTTGGAGATACAGTTGAACCGTATTAAGCGGTCACCCTTTGTTAAGCGGTCATGTGGCAAAGTCCCGAAACTTTCATTATATAAATACTATTTAAGTGACCTTTATTGAACAGTCACTTCTATTAAGTGGACCTTTTCCACAGTCCCAAGCTTAATTTTCCATTGTTTTGAAACTTTTTTAAACTGTCAGTGCGAAGTAACTACAGCAAACATAATACAATATACAATTAATTTTTATTCAGCAACATGTCAAAGTCTTTAAGTTTTGTTTATCTCATTACTCAAGCGTTCGTAAGCACTGAAAGTGTCAACAGTATTTTCAGTTCAAGCAATTTAAACCATGTGGTGATTTTCGACAAGTCTAAGACCTGTATTAAGCGGTCAACCTGTATTAAGCGGTCAACCTGTATTAAGCGATCACCTGCAAAAGCCCAGAGAGTGACCCCTTCATACAGGTTCGACTGTATTTACCCAACTGTTATAACCGTAATGCCCCTCATTGCACGGTATAACACCATTACTAGGGGTGCACCGGAACAAGTTTTTTAAGTTCCAGCCGGAACCGGATCCGACCGGAACTGGAAAAAAGTTCCCGCCGGAACCGGAGCTAATTTATTAAGCCATATATAGTCATATGTTACTTTGTCCGCTGCCAGACAGGCAGACACTTCAAGTCATCAAGGAGAGAGCTCGCAAATGTTAGAATAAAAAGATTGACAAACGTTAAATGTCACAATGAAGTGTTAATAGTGTACATTTCCCTTGCGTAGTCCAAATTTCTTCCTACTGTGACCTTTTGTTAGACACACAAACGTTTGATATTCTATCTCTCTGAAAACGACAGAGTTCCGGTTCCGGCCATGCTTTTTTTATTAGTTCCGGCCGGAACCGGAACTCTAAAATATCGGGGTTCTGGCCGGAACTAACCGGCACCGTGCGCCCCTAACCGTGCACCCCTAACTATTACACCAATGTGCATGTTAATGGGTTAATAAGTATACACACTGTACAAAGTTAGTGTTATTGTAAAGCTTGTAATTGCTGGAAAAAGTCTGATAATCTTTTTGCAAGTTCTGTGATACACATGCATACTGTAGTATAAGCTTAGCATCATACAGAAATATTCATGGATGTTTGGTTGAGATAAATGTTGTATTTTTATACTTTGACAAACAGTGACACATTTATTTAATATGCTATTTAATTTATATCTGTATTATGTAAATGTAGGAGATTCCGCCCTCAAGAAACAAAAGTTCTCTGAACTAGGTACGAGGTGGAAGGACCTGACAGATAGCCAAAAGGAAGATTATAGAGAAAAAGCTCGGAATTTGAAAGATTCAGTCCAAGGCTTAACTGATAGTCAGAGGAGTAAAAGAATTGTTAAAAACATAATGAAAGAGGTGATTACGCAGTATTAATATAATTACGTAGGTGATTATTGAAAATTCTTTGCTGTTGAGGTGATTATAACGCGATTATTCACCTCAGGCTCGGTGATTATCGTGAATAAAAACCTCGACTTTGTCTCGGTTTTTATTCACCGATAATCACCTCGCTTTTGGCGAATAATTGTTAAATATACGAATTTATCATACACCATTTTACACACATTTGTAATACACTCTTTCGATAATTAGTTACGGTATGAATACTCTTTTGGCCCGGGAGTCTCGCTTTGTACAAGTAATGTACTAGTAAGTTATACTAAAACAATTAAACCAATCGACCTCTTTGTGCAACCATTCTTAGTTGATTAAATTGAATAAAATATAATTTATTACTGTAAAACTGATAATCAATATTAATCATGACCTGCCCACCCTCCTTTCCATATCATGGATGGCATAAGTTTAAATGCTGTAAAAGGGTAAATTAAATAGATTTGATAGAAGTTTTTAATTTCGATCAAATTTATTAATTTGGCAATCAATTCTGACTGTAATAAGTTTCAGTAGTATATAAGCATGATCCAATTTACAGGCGAACCTTCTGGACCTTGGGGAGACCTTATGGACCTTAAAAATCATCAACACAAGGCATCCACCAACTGGTACCATTCATTTTATATCACTTTTCAAAATTGGATAACATTGGCGGAGCGACTTAAGCTGCTAGGGGTTTAGTATTTATTAGTAAGTGTGAATTTTCCATGCAAGTTGGATGGGTAAAGCCTACACTATATAAAGTATTGTAAAAGTATTGTGAAATATACTGTACCATCAACATGATCGTTTACCAAATTCACAATCATGTGATTTAACGAAAATTTGGAACATTACAGTGGTTGCGTCGTGGATTTACTAATTGAAATTTGTTCCCAACACGTAGGTTGCAGAACTTGATAACATCAATGGAGCGGAATGCTTGGTTGTCTGTCTTGACGGTGAAAGTATTAACCATGCCGCAACAAGATTGGGCCTGAAATTTCTGGAAGAATATCCTAATACCGTTACGGACTTCGCAAATATCATCTAAAATGGTAAAAATCACTTTATTTCAACAGGGTAGCTCATTCAGTATAATTGCTGGTATCCCATAGGGGTCCTGCATGTAATAATAGTTACAAAACTAATTAAATCTGATTTACGTATCAACCTATTACATTACGATATTATATAAGTAATTTAAACACATCAAAACTATATAGTATGACTATGTCTAACAATATCAAAAACTATGATATTAGTCTAAAAGGAATGTTTCTGGATCAGATACTTAAAATTGGACAAAGTAGTGACGTTCTTTATTATATTTGGAAGCGTGTTATAAAGTAACGTTCCAGAAAATGTGAATGTTCTTTTGCCTTGAGTGAGCTTTGGTTTCGGAAGATGCAGATCGTTCTTCCTCTTAGTGTTATACGAGTGGATACTATGATTCCTCACAAAATAGTCACTCAGATACACGGTAACGAGATAATTTAGACATTTAAAAACTAAAATGCATTTATGCACATTTCTGCGAGTATGTTTTTAGAACTATACTGCTGTAGTATTATCCTCGCTGCACGATTTTGAAGTCTTTGAAGATCTTAACAGCATCCAACAGACAACTCTGATAAAATAATATCCACGTAGTGAAAAACTGGCAAGTACCAAAGAGTTGTACACTCTCTGATGCCTCAAGTGTCAAGCATGAGTGTATTCGTGATAGTAGACCCAATCTCTTAAAGCAAGTTTGTTACAAACCACTTCCGTATGTTCTTACCATGTTAGATTTTCATCAAGCATTACTCCCAAAATAACTAAATTTAGGAACTCTTTCGATCTCATTACCATTGATTTCGACGTTAACGCCTGAAACATTAAGTATTGGTTTCGTCCCAAAAAGCACTAGTTTCGTTTTACGTTCATTTAGGACAAGCCTGCTATTTTCCATCCACTGTGCTACTCTGTTTAGATCTTCTTGTAGGATCCTCATAATTTCGTTGGTGTTTGGTCCTTTGTTCAAGAATTTTGCCCCTGCGACCGGTTGTTCAAAGCAGGTTTAGTGCTAACACTTAAAATTTAACCCTGCACTGTTTTGGTTTACGTGTTTCTGTGTTATTGTTGTAGTTGTGTTTGTTTTCCTGGAGTATAGAATAATAGTAAGGCAAAGCTTTCGTTTAAAACGTAGTACTTACTTTTACATATTTCAGCCATCCTTAATAACAAGAAAAATGTGAGCGACCAAATGATTCGGACTATATTTAACAAAAAGTATAGTAAGTATATTTTCGTATTTCCTCCCAAGTTTCAAACGTTTTCATATTGTTCTCCGTTTATTAGGCGATTGAGAATAATAGCTTAATTGCCTCAAGCAATACGAATACGAATACGCTACGAAAATAGACTAGTGCATGCATGTGGACGTGCCCTAAAGTACATACTTAAATGGACTAAGAATTATACTAAGCATGTCGCACATGTCTGCTGTGAATTTAATCTGATGGAGTATATTATGCGTTTGTTTAAGAATACATAATATAAGAGTATATTGCTTTCTAGGTACATTAGTTGGCAAGTCTTCACCTTTGCCGTATTCGAAGGTTCAATCTCTCGGGCTAAAGTTCGATGGTTTGCCGTCTGAGCTTGTCGACGAATTGGGTTGTTATCCAAAACAGCCAAACCATTACGGAACACAACAAAAAAGAAAGTTGTGGGAGAGAAGAGAATCGTTCTCTTTCACTTTGGAGTCGCGCTGCTTGGAAACAAATGCTAGCAACATGGCGTCATCTCCAATATCTTCAGATATTTCATCAACTGCTGACCCACTTTTGCCTCCATCGACATTACAAGGACACCACAAAACTGCATGTATGCATGAGGACGCGATATCTGTCACCCAAGCCGCACTTTCCCCCAGCCTAGAAGAACCAAGTTCAGGAGAGTCAAGCATGTCTTCGCAATTACAGCATCAGGGGCATTCCTTTGTCGCTGCAATTAGCCAATCTGCAACGCCCCCACCCATTCAGTCGAAAAATGCCGGCCAACAACTAACTTTTTCTGAAATCATTGACGAAAAGATTTGTTTAGCTGCTTCAAATGGACTTTCACTACAATTTAAAGAAGGTATGATTTATATACCGCTTTTAAATTTCAATTGTGGCACCAATATGACCAACGCAATGTCAGAAGAATACCATCTAAAGGGTGTACAAAAAACACGAAACTGTCAAGCTATTGTTGTTACGCATACGATTTCCTGGGAAATTGAACTACAAGAATTTTGCTCCTGCGACCTTGTTCAAAGCAGTCTATAACCCACTTAAAATTTAACCTACTGTTTTGGTTTACGTATTTCTGTACGTATATTTTCAAAAGTTCAGAAAATAAAACTTCATTTGATGCCGAAAGGATTTCTGGGAAAATATGTGTCCTCGTTTGCCGCCGCATGCAGAGGACCATATCAAAATAACTTTTGCAGTGTCTGCTATAATTGCATACGTCAGAATACGAATCAATCATGACAAATAGCATAATTATCTTAACGTATATATTTTTAGTAGTAATATACGAATTTTTACCTGCAGGTACAGTTTTTGGGCTCATGGACGAGCGAAACACGGATCAATTGCACATGGAAACCTTGTAGTTGAAGTTGTCAGCAAGAAAGATGATTGTTCAATAAAACCGCCGGTACTAGGTCCATATGATAACGAAGAGCCGGTAGAAATTGGAGGGTTTTATCTATGGCCAATATCAAAGCTATCTTTTCTTGACAAAACCGGAATTCAAGTTGGAATTAACAAGTGATTTTGTAGATGATTATTCAGTATGCTGCCAAATCAAGAGCAGAACGCGCATGTGACGTCAGTGATGTTTGGCCGCATTTAACATTTATTCTTGTTTGTTTTTGCATCGTGACAATAGAATATAAAACGTTAGGATTTAGGGATATCTTGAGATATCTTTAAAATTTTCAAAATTATTAATATAATTTTGAACTATAAATAATGACTGTGCGTTAAGGCTGTCCTTAATGGTCAAAACCGCTACTTTTAGCTTTTCACGGTCAGTGTTTATATGTATTTAGGGGCGGACCATTAGAAATCCCGGGAGGGGGGGTGAAAATTCCCCCAAAAAAATTTGTGCAAAGAAAAATGCCTGGAAAAAAATTCGCGCAGCCATTACGTCAAAGAAAAAAAATCGTGCAAGCAAAGTGCAAATAGTCTTGAAAAAAAATTCTTGCAGAGGTTAAATGCACAAAAAAATCCTGCAGAGACACGGGGATGAAAAAAAAATCGTGCGGCAAAAATTTTATACCCCCTCCCGGGATTTCTAATGGTCCTCCCCTTACATACACTATACCGGGTGGCCCAAAAAAAGTACACCTCTCTGACTCAATATAACTTAAAAATTAAAAGAGCTATTACACTTAAGCAAGAAAATTTAGTTCAGTAATGTCCAACTTAAATGTTGGTATATGTTATGTGTATTTTAACACAGTTTTGGCCGAGATATTTGGGTTTGAAAATAATTAAACATTTTCAAAGTTGTCGAAAATTAGCAAAAAACGGCCTATTAAACTAATTTTGACAACCAGCACAACTATTCGATATCTTCAGGGGCAATTTCCTGGCCGACTGATCAGTAAACGCGGGGTGATTTGCCTTGGCCCCCTCGTTCTCCTGACCTGACGGTGCGCGTTAGAGGTGTGCAAATCCGATCTGATCTGATTCGTTTGGATTTTGAAACAAAATCGGATCGGATTGATAAAGTTGTTTCGTAGTCGGATCAGACTTACCCTGCTGGCAGTGGTTTCTGAGCTGAGGAGAAACCACTGCGAGCAAACGAACTACCTTCTATCGAGCATGCGCGAAGATCGCGTGATGCGACGTCACTAATTTGACTTCATTTCATTTCCTGTAGTTTGTTAACTGTAAATAAGCGTAGCATAATGTAAAAGGCGGAATGGCATTGCGGAATGGCATGCGGAATGGCATGCGGAATGGTTGCGGAACGAAAAATGATGTAAATTTCGCGACATTTTTTACGTGAAATGTTTGCGCCATAATCTTATGGCAGTATTTCTGAGTGATTTCTCCACGTTTTCAATACACCCTGTCGATAATTACATCATGATTACTTTTTTGGCGATAATTACGTCGTGATAAATACTTTTTTGAAAAAACGCAAGGTGATTTGCTGACGATTCGACAGTCGAGGCTTCCAGGCCAAACACGTAATTATCGAAAGGATGTATTTGTCGAACGCTAAAAAATCTATAATTTTCGCAACTAAAAACTCTGGCAACAAGGTCCAGTGGAGGTATATAAGTTTTACAATAAAGGCCAACGTTCTACAGTAAAGGCCAACGTTTTACAATAAAGCCTTAGCTACTACACAAAATGATTTATTATTATTTCGAGCAAAAAGTGTTAGTATAGCGCCTTCAGGCCCTTCATAATGCTTCATCAACATGGCGATTGGGTATTAAATATTCGTATAATCACAAGATAAGAGTACCAATCTTAGCCAACACCACACAACACAATATGAATTATCATTGACAATGCGTCTATGGCAAAATGATTTAAAGATGTCCTGCTTTCTCTAGCCAGCTTCATTTCAGTTGTTTGCCTCACTCAGCACATTCTGCACCTCTGAATAATCAACCATGGGAGGTTGAAAATATGGATGTCTCTTCATTACACAAGTTAATATCGCATGATAATAGTGTGCCCTTTCTTTACGTGCAGTGTAAGCCACAGGTTGGTATGGATCACCAGTTGGATATCTTTCCATGTGTTTGAGTATCAAGTTCTCTGGATGTTTTGTATCACTGGTAAAAAATGTCGCGAAATTTACATCATTTTTCTTTTCGCAATCCATTCCGCAGGCCATTCCGCATGCTATTCCGCAATGTCATTCCGCCTTTTACATTCACCATAGACATAGTACTGTTTTATTTGTTGTCTGTGAGTTTTAAAATAATAAAACGACTTTTTATTCTACATGCAGTTTACAATCTGTATGTATCGGTTTTAATATCGCTATTGCCAGTACTAAAATATTTTGAAATTGGTGCCTCACCTAACGGATTATGCATTTGAATTTCTGTTATATCTTTTTCAATTTTTGAATTTATCCGATCAATATGTGTTACTTAAACGTTGCAGATTGTGTCAAGGTTTTCGGTAAATTCAAAGTTTCAAATAATATAATAATAACGTTTCCAATTACTGTTGATTTTGACAATTATTGCAATTTTTGAATTTTGATAGTCGCGACCTCAACCGCTACAAATTTCAACCGATCAAAGATCGTCGCGATGGCGCTACTATTTCTGTAAAAGGTTGGTTTTGTTGCAGTGTGGAATGTATAGTTATTCTGTTGAACTGTAGCAGTTTTCAAGTCATCTTAACGTATAATTTCTCATATTTTATTCAATATGTTGTAAAGTTATAAGATTTTGTACAAGATAGTATATTTATAGCGTAGGTACTAAAGTAAGGAACGACCTACAACCACCTACAACGATCTACAACCACCTACAACCACCTAAAACGAGCCTACAACCACCTACAACGAGCCTACAACGATCTACAAAGATCTACAACGGCCCTGCAACGACCTACAACGATCTACAACGACCCTGCAATGATCTACATAGCGACCCTACAACGACTTACAACGAACTATGTTGAACGTTGCGATGCATGGCGATCATAACCTAAGTATCAGGTTCTATTTTACAAATAATAGCCTGAGCAAAGTTTATATTCAAACTGTCGCAGGAGAAACTTTAAATTTCACACAACGACAACAACAATCGAATATAGTAAAATATATTAACAAGAATAGTATAATCTAGATAGATAGATAGATAGATACTGTAGATAGATAGATAGATAGATAGTTTATTTAAAAGAAAAATTACATAGCAGCCAACCGGCTGAATTGCGTAGTTTGAATATTACATGTATTGGAAATGTCAAAAGTTAAACTATGTAATGATTAATATATATTACAATAAGAATACTCAAACTAGGAACTTAAAAAAATTTTAAATAAATCTTATAGAGTTGTAAGTTAAATGTTAAAATTACGTCTTTAAAAACTTTTTCGCCCACATTGCTGGGATGAAGGAGTGTCTGAATCTGTCCAAGTGAATTCGTGGAAGATCATACTCATGGTACTTACGAAGATTTAGATTTGAGCCATGTCTTGGCGGTTATAAAAGACTGAAGAGTTAGTGCGAGGGTACTGAGATTCTTTCAAACTGGTTATCGCAGAGTTCTTGACGTCTGTTATGTAAGGTGGTTAAACCGCCAATTACCCAATATTAGCATCATAGGTTTTACTCGGGTCAATGATTGATAACGCTCTCTTTTGTACTCCTCAATATCAGCACTCGGGTACAGGGGGAATGTGCACCAACCAATCAAATGACAGATTAAAAAATCTTTTGTCTCATAGACAAATCAGATTTACAATCGAAATACGTTTGAGGCCTATTTATTTATTTTTAATGCATATTTTCATTGTTTTGAACAGGTCTTATTTTTAATGAGATAGAACAAAAAAACAATGAAAATATGCATTAAATTGGATAATGCACGAACTCCTCGGCCTTCTTAAAAATAATACCTCGCGCGTCGGAGCTCATGCATTATCCTATATACAGGGTGTATAAAAAAAACGCAACCTCGGAATTTCCTAAGAAATCACTTTGCAATTCTTAAGCATAAAAGATTTTAGGCCCCTGGGAATTGAAATAGAATTGCTAATAGATAATATTACTGTTGTTGTGCATTAAATAAATGCATAAATTTTGCTTTATGCACTCGCGTGTGCAGTAATTTTGACAGTTATGCTATTTTAAATTCCCAGGCGCCTAAAATCTTTTGTCTTTAAAACAATGTCGATTTCTTGGGAAATTCCGAGGTTGCGATTTTTTTTATACACCCTGTATAGGCCTGATCGCAGATTATGGCGATCACGACTTATGAGTGATGATATTTATAAATTTTCATTTACTTCGGGACACTTCGGCACTTCGCGCCAAATTGTAATTTGCCGTGCGACATGGCATGCTGCTTCACAGCCATTAAATATACTAAAATTTCGGAAAATATTTAATACATACGACACGGATCGTAGGATTGCTATAGGGTCGTTGTAGGTGGTTGTAGATCGTTGTAGGTCGTTGTAGGTGGTTGTAGATCGTTGTAGCGTCGTTGTAGGTGGTTATAGGTGGTTGTAGTTCGTTCCTTACTTTAGTACCTACGATATTTATAGCGTGTTACTATATTTAGAGCGTGATGTTGTTTTTGAACTAGGGATGGGCCGATATCGATACCAAATACTTGATACTATCGATACCAGGGTTTTGAAGAAAAGTATCGATGGTACAAAAACACACAAAATACTTGAATTGGTAACAAATACGCAATAGATATGAGAATTTGTCAAAATTGTACGTACCACGCCTTAGTTGTAATGCAGATGGGCAACATCTTATCATGAGATGGTACAAAAACACACAAAATACTTGAATTGGTAACAAATACGCAATAGATATGAGAATTTGTCAAAATTGTACGTACCACGCCTTAGTTGTAATGCAGATGGGCAACATCTTATCGTGAGATGGTACAAAAACACACAAAATACTTGAATTGGTAACAAATACGCAATAAATATGAGAATTTGTCAAAATTGTACGTACCACGCCTTAGTTGTAATGCAGATGGGCAACATCTTATCATTAGATGGTACAAAAACACACAAAATACTTGAATTGGTAACAAATACCCAATAAATATGAGAATTTGTCAAAATTGTACGTACCACGCCTTAGTTGTAATGCAGATGGGCAACATCTTATCATGAGATGGTACAAAAACACACAAAATACTTGAATTAGTAACAAATACGCAATAAATATGAGAATTTGTCAAAATTGTACGTACCACGCCTTAGTTGTAATGCAGATGGGCAACATCTTATCATGAGATGGTACAAAAACACACAAAATACTTGAATTGGCAACAAATACGCAACAAATATGAGAATTTGTCAAAATTGTACGTACCACGCCTTAGTTGTAATGCAGATGGGCAACATCTTATCATGAGATGGTACAAAAACACACAAAATACTTGAATTGGTAACAAATACGCAATAAATATGAGAATTTGTCAAAATTGTACGTACCACGCCTTAGTTGTAATGTAGATGGGCAACATCTTATCATGAGATGGTACAAAAACACACAAAATACTTGAATTGGTAACAAATACGCAATAGATATGAGAATTTGTCAAAATTGTACGTACCACGCCTTAGTTGTAATGCAGATGGGCAACATCTTATCATGAGATGGTACAAAAACACAAAATACTTGAATTGGTAACAAATACGCAATAAATATGAGAATTTGTCAAAATTGTACGTACCACGCCTTGGTTGTAATGCAGATGGGCAACATCTTATCATGAGATGGTACAAAAACACACAAAATACTTGAATTGGTAACAAATACGCAATAAATATGAGAATTTGTCAAAATTGTACCTACCACGCCCTAGTTGTAATGCAGATGGGCAACATCTTATCATTAGATGGTACAAAAACACACAAAATACTTGAATTGGTAACAAATACGCAATAAATGTGAGAATTTGTCAAAATTGTACGTACCACGCCTTAGTTGTAACGCAGATGGGCAACATCTTATCATGAGATGGTACAAAAACACACAAAATACTTGAATTAGTAACAAATACGCAATAAATATGAGAATTTGTCAAAATTGTACCTACCACGCCTAGTTGTAATGCAGATGGGCAACATCTTATCATGAGATGGTACAAAAACACACAAAATACTTGAATTGGTAACAAATACGCAATAAATATGAGAATTTGTCAAAATTGTACCTACCACGCCTTAGTTGTAATGCAGATGGGCAACATCTTATCATGAGATGGTACAAAAACACACAAAATACTTGAATTGGTAACAAATACGCAATAAATATGAGAATTTGTCAAAATTGTACGTACCACGCCTTAGTTGTAATGCAGATGGGCAACATCTTATCATGAGATGGTACAAAAACACACAAAATACTTGAATTGGTAACAAATACGCAATAAATATGAGAATTTGTCAAAATTGTGCGTACCACGCCTTAGTTGTAATGCAGATGGGCAACATCTTATCATGAGATGGTACAAAAACACACAAAATACTTGAATTGGTAACAAATACGCAATAAATATGAGAATTTGTCAAAATTGTACGTACCACGCCTTAGTTGTAATGCAGATGGGCAACATCTTATCATGAGATGGTACAAAAACACACAAAATACTTGAATTGGTAACAAATACGCAATAAATATGAGAATTTGTCAAAATTGTACGTACCACGCCTTAGTTGTAATGCAGATGGGCAAAATCTTATCATGAGATGGTACAAAAACACACAAAATACTTGAATTGGTAACAAATACGCAATAAATATGAGAATGTGTCAAAATTGTACCTACCACGCCTTAGTTGTAATGCAGATGGGCAACATCTTATCATTAGATGGTACAAAAACACACAAAATACTTGAATTGGTAACAAATACGCAATAAATATGAGAATTTGTCAAAATTGTACCTACCACGCCTTAGTTGTAATGCAGATGGGCAACATCTTATCATGAGATGGTACAAAAACACACAAAATACTTGAATTGGTAACAAATACGCAATAAATATGAGAATTTGTCAAAATTGTACGTACCACGCCTTAGTTGTAATGCAGATGGGCAACATCTTATCATGAGATGGTACAAAAACACACAAAATACTTGAATTGGTAACAAATACGCAATAAATATGAGAATTTGTCAAAATTGTACGTACCACGCCTTAGTTGTAATGCAGATGGGCAACATCTTATCATGAGATGGTACAAAAACACACAAAATACTTGAATTGGTAACAAATACGCAATAAATATGAGAATTTGTCAAAATTGTACGTACCACGCCTTAGTTGTAATGCAGATGGGCAACATCTTATCATGAGATGGTACAAAAACACACAAAATACTTGAATTGGTAACAAATACGCAATAAATATGAGAATTTGTCAAAATTGTACCTACCACGCCTTAGTTGTAATGCAGATGGGCAACATCTTATCATGAGATGGTACAAAAACACACAAAATACTTGAATTGGTAACAAATACGCAATAAATATGAGAATTTGTCAAAATTGTACGTACCACGCCTTAGTTGTAATGCAGATGGGCAACATCTTATCATGAGATGGTACAAAAACACACAAAATACTTGAATTGGTAACAAATACGCAATAAATATGAGAATTTGTCAAAATTGTACGTACCACGCCTTAGTTGTAATGCAGATGGGCAACATCTTATCATGAGATGGTACAAAAACACACAAAATACTTGAATTGGTAACAAATACGCAATAAATATGAGAATTTGTCAAAATTGTACGTACCACGCCTTAGTTGTAATGCAGATGGGCAACATCTTATCATGAGATGGTACAAAAACACACAAAATACTTGAATTGGTAACAATACGCAATAAATATGAGAATTTGTCAAAATTGTACGTACCACGCCTTAGTTGTAATGCAGATGGGCAACATCTTATCATGAGATGGTACAAAAACACACAAAATACTTGAATTGGTAACAAATACGCAATAAATATGAGAATTTGTCAAAATTGTACTACCACGCCTTAGTTGTAATGCAGATGGGCAACATCTTATCATGAGATGGTACAAAAACACACAAAATACTTGAATTGGTAACAAATACGCAATAAATATGAGAATTTGTCAAAATTGTACGTACCACGCCTTAGTTGTAATGCAGATGGGCAACATCTTATCATGAGATGGTACAAAAACACACAAAATACTTGAATTGGTAACAAATACGCAATAAATATGAGAATTTGTCAAAATTGTACGTACCACGCCTTAGTTGTAATGCAGATGGGCAACATCTTATCATGAGATGGTACAAAAACACACAAAATACTTGAATTGGTAACAAATACGCAATAAATATGAGAATTTGTCAAAATTGTACGTACCACGCCTTAGTTGTAATGCAGATGGGCAACATCTTATCATGAGATGGTACAAAAACACACAAAATACTTGAATTGGCAACAAATACGCAATAAATATGAGAATTTGTCAAAATTGTACGTACAACGCCTTAGTTGTAATGCAGATGGGCAACATCTTATCATGAGATGGTACAAAAACACACAAAATACTTGAATTGGTAACAAATACGCAATAAATATGAGAATTTGTCAAAATTGTACGTACCACGCCTTAGTTGTAATGCAGATGGGCAACATCTTATCATGAGATGGTACAAAAACACACAAAATACTTGAATTGGTAACAAATACGCAATAAATATGAGAATTTGTCAAAATTGTACCTACCACGCCTTAGTTGTAATGCAGATGGGCAACATCTTATCATGAGATGGTACAAAAACACACAAAATACTTGAATTGGTAACAAATACGCAATAAATATGAGAATTTGTCAAAATTGTACGTACCACGCCTTAGTTGTAATGCAGATGGGCAACATCTTATCATGAGATGGTACAAAAACACACAAAATACTTGAATTGGTAAGAAATACGCAATAAATATGAGAATTTGTCAAAATTGTACCTACCACGCCTTAGTTGTAATGCAGATGGGCAACATCTTATCATGAGATGGTACAAAAACACACAATATACTTGAATTGGTAACAAATACGCAATAAATATGAGAATTTGTCAAAATTGTACGTACCACGCCTTAGTTGTAATGCAGATGGGCAACATCTTATCATGAGATGGTACAAAAACACGCAAAATACTTGAATTGGCAACAAATACACAATAAATATGAGAATTTGTCAAAATTGTACGTACCACGCCTTAGTTGTAATGCAGATGGGCAACATCTTATCATGAGATGGTACAAAAACACACAAAATACTTGAATTGGTAACAAATACGCAATAAATATGAGAATTTGTCAAAATTGTACGTACCACGCCTTAGTTGTAATGCAGATGGGCAACATCTTATCATGAGATGGTACAAAAACACACAAAATACTTGAATTGGTAACAAATACGCAATAAATATGAGAATTTGTCAAAATTGTAGCTACCACGCCTTAGTTCTAATGCAGATGGGCAACATCTTATCATGAGATGGTACAAAAACACACAAAATACTTGAATTGGCAACAAATACCCAATAAATATGAGAATTTGTCAAAATTGTACGTACCACGCCTTAGTTGTAATGCAGATGGGCAACATCTTATCATGAG
This sequence comes from Paramuricea clavata, assembly GCA_902702795.2. NCBI lineage: Eukaryota > Metazoa > Cnidaria > Anthozoa > Malacalcyonacea > Plexauridae > Paramuricea > Paramuricea clavata. The sequence goes on along the minus strand of CACRXK020001352.1, from coordinate 22,514 downwards.
ATGGTACAGAAACACACAAAATACTTGAATTGGTAACAAATACGCAATAAATATGAGAATGTGTCAAAATTGTACCTACCACGCCTTAGTTGTAATGCAGATGGGCAACATCTTATCATGAGATGGTACAAAAACACACGAAATACTTGAATTGGCAACAAATACGCAATAAATATGAGAATTTGTCAAAATTGTACCTACCACGCCTTAGTTGTAATGCAGATGGCAACATCTTATCATGAGATGGTACAAAAACACACAAAATACTTGAATTGGCAACAAATACACAATAAATATGAGAATTTGTCAAAATTGTACGTACCACGGCTTAGTTGTAATGCAGATGGGCAACATCTTATCATGAGATGGTACAAAAACACACAAAATACTTGAATTGGTAACAAATACGCAATAAATATGAGAATTTGTCAAAATTGTACCTACCACGCCTTAGTTGTAATGCAGATGGGCAACATCTTATCATTAGATGGTACAAAAACACACAAAATACTTGAATTGGTAACAAATACGCAATAAATATGAGAATTTGTCAAAATTGTACGTACCACGCCTTAGTTGTAATGCAGATGGGCAACATCTTATCATGAGATGGTACAAAAACACACAAAATACTTGAATTGGTAACAAATACGCAATAAATATGAGAATTTGTCAAAATTGTACGTACCACGCCTTAGTTGTAATGCAGATGGGCAACATCTTATCATGAGATGGTACAAAAACACACAAAATACTTGAATTGGCAACAAATACGCAATAAATATGAGAATTTGTCAAAATTGTACGTACCACGCCTTAGTTGTAATGCAGATGGGCAACATCTTATCATGAGATGGTACAAAAACACACAAAATACTTGAATTGGTAACAAATACGCAATAAATATGAGAATTTGTCAAAATTGTACGTACCACGCCTTAGTTGTAATGCAGATGGGCAACATCTTATCATGAGATGGTACAAAAACACACAAAATACTTGAATTGGTAACAAATACGCAATAAATATGAGAATTTGTCAAAATTGTACGTACCACGCCTTAGTTGTAATGCAGATGGGCAACATCTTATCATGAGATGGTACAAAAACACACAAAATACTTGAATTGGCAACAAATACGCAATAAATATGAGAATTTGTCAAAATTGTACGTACCACGCCTTAGTTGTAATGCAGATGGGCAACATCTTATCATGAGATGGTACAAAAACACACAAAATACTTGAATTGGTAACAAATACGCAATAAATATGAGAATTTGTCAAAATTGTACGTACCACGCCTTAGTTGTAATGCAGATGGGCAACATCTTATCATGAGATGGTACAAAAACACACAAAATACTTGAATTGGTAACAAATACGCAATAAATATGAGAATTTGTCAAAATTGTACGTACCACGCCTTAGTTGTAATGCAGATGGGCAACATCTTATCATGAGATGGTACAAAAACACACAAAATACTTGAATTGGTAACAAATACGCAATAAATATGAGAATTTGTCAAAATTGTACGTACCACGCCTTAGTTGTAATGCAGATGGGCAACATCTTATCATGAGATGGTACAAAAACACACAAAATACTTGAATTGGTAACAAATACGCAATAAATATGAGAATTTGTCAAAATTGTACGTACCACGCCTTAGTTGTAATGCAGATGGGCAACATCTTATCATGAGATGGTACAAAAACACACAAAATACTTGAATTGGTAACAAATACGCAATAAATATGAGAATTTGTCAAAATTGTACGTACCACGCCTTAGTTGTAATGCAGATGGGCAACATCTTATCATGAGATGGTACAAAAACACACAAAATACTTGAATTGGTAACAAATACGCAATAAATATGAGAATTTGTCAAAATTGTACGTACCACGCCTTAGTTGTAATGCAGATGGGCAACATCTTATCATGAGATGGTACAAAAACACACAAAATACTTGAATTGGTAACAAATACGCAATAAATATGAGAATTTGTCAAAATTGTACGTACCACGCCTTAGTTGTAATGCAGATGGGCAACATCTTATCATGAGATGGTACAAAAACACACAAAATACTTGAATTGGTAACAAATACGCAATAAATATGAGAATTTGTCAAAATTGTACGTACCACGCCTTAGTTGTAATGCAGATGGGCAACATCTTATCATGAGATGGTACAAAAACACACAAAATACTTGAATTGGTAACAAATACGCAATAAATATGAGAATTTGTCAAAATTGTACGTACCACGCCTTAGTTGTAATGCAGATGGGCAACATCTTATCATGAGATGGTACAAAAACACACAAAATACTTGAATTGGTAACAAATACGCAATAAATATGAGAATTTGTCAAAATTGTACGTACCACGCCTTAGTTGTAATGCAGATGGGCAACATCTTATCATGAGATGGTACAAAAACACACAAAATACTTGAATTGGTAACAAATACGCAATAAATATGAGAATTTGTCAAAATTGTACGTACCACGCCTTAGTTGTAATGCAGATGGGCAACATCTTATCATGAGATGGTACAAAAACACACAAAATACTTGAATTGGTAACAAATACGCAATAAATATGAGAATTTGTCAAAATTGTACGTACCACGCCTTAGTTGTAATGCAGATGGGCAACATCTTATCATGAGATGGTACAAAAACACACAAAATACTTGAATTGGTAACAAATACGCAATAAATATGAGAATTTGTCAAAATTGTACGTACCACACCTTAGTTGTAATGCAGATGGGCAACATCTTATCATGAGATGGTACAAAAACACACAAAATACTTGAATTGGTAACAAATACGCAATAAATATGAGAATTTGTCAAAATTGTACGTACCACGCCTTAGTTGTAATGCAGATGGGCAACATCTTATCATGAGATGGTACAAAAACACACAAAATACTTGAATTGGTAACAAATACGCAATAAATATGAGAATTTGTCAAAATTGTACGTACCACGCCTTAGTTGTAATGCAGATGGGCAACATCTTATCATGAGATGGTACAAAAACACACAAAATACTTGAATTGGTAACAAATACGCAATAAATATGAGAATTTGTCAAAATTGTACGTACCACGCCTTAGTTGTAATGCAGATGGGCAACATCTTATCATGAGATGGTACAAAAACACACAAAATACTTGAATTGGTAACAAATACGCAATAAATATGAGAATTTGTCAAAATTGTACGTACCACGCCTTAGTTGTAATGCAGATGGGCAACATCTTATCATGAGATGGTACAAAAACACACAAAATACTTGAATTGGTAACAAATACGCAATAAATATGAGAATTTGTCAAAATTGTACCTACCACGCCTTAGTTGTAATGCAGATGGGCAACATCTTATCATGAGATGGTACAAAAACACACAAAATACTTGAATTGGTAACAAATACGCAATAAATATGAGAATTTGTCAAAATTGTACGTACCACGCCTTAGTTGTAATGCAGATGGGCAACATCTTATCATGAGATGGTACAAAAACACACAAAATACTTGAATTGGTAACAAATACGCAATAAATATGAGAATTTGTCAAAATTGTACGTACCACGCCTTAGTTGTAATGCAGATGGGCAACATCTTATCATGAGATGGTACAAAAACACACAAAATACTTGAATTGGTAACAAATACGCAATAAATATGAGAATTTGTCAAAATTGTACGTACCACGCCTTAGTTGTAATGCAGATGGGCAACATCTTATCATGAGATGGTACAAAAACACACAAAATACTTGAATTGGTAACAAATACGCAATAAATATGAGAATTTGTCAAAATTGTACGTACCACGCCTTAGTTGTAATGCAGATGGGCAACATCTTATCATGAGATGGTACAAAAACACACAAAATACTTGAATTGGTAACAAATACGCAATAAATATGAGAATTTGTCAAAATTGTACGTACCACGCCTTAGTTGTAATGCAGATGGGCAACATCTTATCATGAGATGGTACAAAAACACACAAAATACTTGAATTGGTAACAAATACGCAATAAATATGAGAATTTGTCAAAATTGTACGTACCACGCCTTAGTTGTAATGCAGATGGGCAACATCTTATCATGAGATGGTACAAAAACACACAAAATACTTGAATTGGTAACAAATACGCAATAAATATGAGAATTTGTCAAAATTGTACGTACCACGCCTTAGTTGTAATGCAGATGGGCAACATCTTATCATGAGATGGTACAAAAACACACAAAATACTTGAATTGGTAACAAATACGCAATAAATATGAGAATTTGTCAAAATTGTACCTACCACGCCCTAGTTGTAATGCAGATGGGCAACATCTTATCATTAGATGGTACAAAAACACACAAAATACTTGAATTGGTAACAAATACGCAATAAATATGAGAATGTGTCAAAATTGTAGCTACCACGCCTTAGTTCTAATGCAGATGGGCAACATCTTATCATGAGATGGTACAAAAACACACAAAATACTTGAATTGGCAACAAATACCCAATAAATATGAGAATTTGTCAAAATTGTACGTACCACGCCTTAGTTGTAATGCAGATCGGCAACATCTTATCATGAGATGGTACAAAAACACACAAAATACTTGAATTGGTAACAAATACGCAATAAATATGAGAATTTGTCAAAATTGTACGTACCACGCCTTAGTTGTAATGCAGATGGGCAACATCTTATCATGAGATGGATACAAAAACACACAAAATACTTGAATTGGTAACAAATACGCAATAAATATGAGAATTTGTCAAAATTGTACGTACCACGCCTTAGTTGTAATGCAGATGGGCAACATCTTATCATGAGATGGTACAAAAACACACAAAATACTTGAATTGGTAACAAATACGCAATAAATATGACAATTTGTCAAAATTGTACGTACCACGCCTTAGTTGTAATGCAGATGGGCAACATCTTATCATGAGATGGTACAAAAACACACAAAATACTTGAATTGGTAACAAATACGCAATAAATATGAGAATTTGTCAAAATTGTACGTACCACGCCTTAGTTGTAATGCAGATGGGCAACATCTTATCATGAGATGGTACAAAAACACACAAAATACTTGAATTGGTAACAAATACGCAATAAATATGAGAATTTGTCAAAATTGTACCTACCACGCCCTAGTTGTAATGCAGATGGGCAACATCTTATCATGAGATGGTACAAAAACACACAAAATACTTGAATTGGTAACAAATACGCAATAAATATGAGAATTTGTCAAAATTGTACGTACCACGCCTTAGTTGTAATGCAGATGGGCAACATCTTATCATGAGATGGTACAAAAACACACAAAATACTTGAATTGGTAACAAATACGCAATAAATATGAGAATTTGTCAAAATTGTACGTACCACGCCTTAGTTGTAATGCAGATGGGCAACATCTTATCATGAGATGGTACAAAAACACACAAAATACTTGAATTGGTAACAAATACGCAATAAATATGAAAATTTGTTAAAATTGTACGTACCACGCCTTAGTTGTAATGCAGATGGGCAACATCTTATCATGAGATGGTACAAAAACACACAAAATACTTGAATTGGTAACAAATACGCAATACATATGAGAATTTGTCAAAATTGTACGTACCACGCCTTAGTTGTAATGCAGATGGGCAACATCTTATCATGAGATGGTACAAAAACACACAAAATACTTGAATTGGTAACAAATACGCAATAAATATGAGAATTTGTCAAAATTGTACCTACCACGCCTTAGTTGTAATGCAGATGGGCAACATCTTATCATGAGATGGTACAAAAACACACAAAATACTTGAATTGGTAACAAATACGCAATAAATATGAGAATTTGTCAAAATTTTACCTACCACGCCTTAGTTGTAATGCAGATGGGCAACATCTTATCATTAGATGGTACAAAAACACACAAAATACTTGAATTGGTAACAAATACGCAATAAATATGAGAATTTGTAAAAATTGTACGTACCACGCCTTAGTTGTAATGCAGATGGGCAACATCTTATCATGAGATGGTACAAAAACACACAAAATACTTGAATTGGCAACAAATACGCAATAAATATGAGAATTTGTCAAAATTGTACGTACCACGCCTTAGTTGTAATGCCGATGGGCAACATCTTATCATGAGATGGTACAAAAACACACAAAATACTTGAATTGGTAACAAATACGCAATAAATATGAGAATTTGTCAAAATTGTACATACCACGCCTTAGTTGTAATGCAGATGGGCAACATCTTATCATGAGATGGTACAAAAACACACAAAATACTTGAATTGGCAACAAATACGCAATAAATATGAGAATTTGTCAAAATTGTACGTACCACGCCTTAGTTGTAATGCAGATGGGCAACATCTTATCATGAGATGGTACAGAAAACACACAAAAGACTTGAATTGGCAACAAATACGCAATAAATATGAGAATTTGTCAAAATTGTACGTACCACGCCTTAGTTGTAATGCAGATGGGCAACATCTTATCATGAGATGGTACAAAAACACACAAAATACTTGAATTGGCAACAAATACGCAATAAATATGAGAATTTGTCAAAATTGTACGTACCACGCCTAAGTTGTAACGCAGATGGGCAACATCTTATCATGAGATGGTACAAAAACACACAAAATACTTGAATTGGCAACAAATACGCAATAAATATGAAAATTTGTCAAAATTGTACGTACCACGCCTTAGTTGTAACGCAGATGGGCAACATCTTATCATCAGATGGGCAACATCTTATCATGAGATGGTACAAAAACACACAAAATACTTGAATTGGTAACAAATACGCAATAAATATGAGAATTTGTCAAAATTGTACCTACCACGCCCTAGTTGTAATGCAGATGGCAACATCTTATCATGAGGTGGTACAAAAACACACAAAATACTTGAATTGGTAACAAATACGCAATAAATATGAGAATTTGTCAAAATTGTACCTACCACGCCTTAGTTGTAATGCAGATGGGCAACATCTTATCATTAGATGGTACAAAAAAACACAAAATACTTGAATTGGTAACAAATACGCAATAAATATGAGAATTTGTCAAAATTGTACCTACCACGCCCTAGTTGTAATGCAGATGGGCAACATCTTATCATGAGATGGTACAAAAACACACAAAATACTTGAATTGGTAACAAATACGCAATAAATATGAGAATTTGTCAAAATTGTACGTACCACGCCTTAGTTGTAATGCAGATGGGCAACATCTTATCATGAGATGGTACAAAAACACACAAAATATTGAATTGGTAACAAATACGCAATAAATATGAGAATTTGTCAAAATTGTACGTACCACGCCTTAGTTGTAATGCAGATGGGCAACGTCTTATCATGAGATGGTACAAAAACACACAAAATACTTGAATTGGTAACAAATACGCAATAAATATGAGAATTTGTCAAAATTGTACCTACCACGCCTTAGTTGTAATGCAGATGGGCAACATCTTATCATGAGATGGTACAAAAACACACAAAATACTTGAATTGGTAACAAATACGCAATAAATATGAGAATTTGTCAAAATTGTACCTACCACGCCCTAGTTGTAATGCAGATGGCAACATCTTATCATGAGATGGTACAAAAACACACAAAATACTTGAATTGGTAACAAATGCGCAATAAATATGAGAATTTGTCAAAATTGTACCTACCACGCCTTAGTTGTAATGCAGATGGGCAACATCTTATCATGAGATGTTACAAAAACACACAAAATACTTGAATTGGTAACAAATACGCAATAAATATGAGAATTTGTCAAAATTGTACGTACCACGCCTTAGTTGTAATGCAGATGGGCAACATCTTATCATGAGATGGTACAAAAACACACAAAATACTTGAATTGGCAACAAATACGCAATAAATATGAGAATTTGTCAAAATTGTACCTACCACACCCTAGTTCTAATGCAGATGGCAACATCTTATCATGAGATGGTACAAAAACACCCAAAATACTTGAATTGGTAACAACTACGCAATAAATATGAGAATTTGTCAAAATTGTACCTACCACGCCCTAGTTGTAATGCAGATGGCAACATCTTATCATTAGATGGTACAAAAACACACAAAATACTTGAATTGGTAACAAATACGCAATAAATATGAGAATTTGTCAAAATTGTACCTACCACGCCTTAGTTGTAACGCAGATGGGCAACATCTTATCATGAGATGGTACAAAAACACACAAAATACTTGAATTGGTAACAAATACGCAATAAATATGAAAATTTGTCAAAATTGTACGTACCACGCCTTAGTTGTAATGCAGATGGGCAACATCTTATCATGAGATAGTACAAAAACACACAAAATACTTGAATTGGTAACAAATACGCAATAAATATGAAAATTTGTCAAAATTGTACGTACCACGCCTTAGTTGTAATGCAGATGGGCAACATCTTATCATGAGATGGTACAAAAACACACAAAATACTTGAATTGGCAACAAATACACAATAAATATGAGAATTTGTCAAAATTGTACGTACCACGCCTTAGTTGTAATGCAGATGGGCAACATCTTATCATGAGATGGTACAAAAACACACAAAATACTTGAATTGGTAACAAATACGCAATAAATATGAGAATTTGTCAAACTTGTACCTACCACGCCTTAGTTGTAATGCAGATGGGCAACATCTTATCATTAGATGGTACAAAAACACACAAAATACTTGAATTGGTAACAAATACGCAATAAATATGAGAATTTGTCAAAATTGTACGTACCACGCCTTAGTTGTAATGCAGATGGGCAACATCTTATCATGAGATGGTACAAAAACACACAAAATACTTGAATTGGTAACAAATACGCAATAAATATGAGAATTTGTCAAAATTATACGTACCACGCCTTAGTTGTAATGCAGATGGGCAACATCTTATCATGAGATGGTACAAAAACACACAAAATACTTGAATTGGTAACAAATACGCAATAGATATGAAAATTTGTCAAAATTGTACGTACCACGCCTTAGTTGTAATGCAGATGGGCAACATCTTATCATGAGATGGTACAAAAACACACAAAATACTTGAATTGGTAACAAATACGCAATAAATATGAGAATTTGTCAAAATTGTATGTACCACGCCCTAGTTGTAATGCAGATGGGCAACATCTTATCATGAGATGGTACAAAAACACACAAAATACTTGAATTGGTAACAAATACGCAATAAATATGAGAATTTGTCAAAATTGTACGTACCACGCCTTAGTTGTAATGCAGATGGGCAACATCTTATCATGAGATGGTACAAAAACACACAAAATACTTGAATTGGTAACAAATACGCAATAAATATGAGAATTTGTCAAAATTGTACGTACCACGCCTTAGTTGTAATGCAGATGGGCAACATCTTATCATGAGATGGTACAAAAACACACAAAATACTTGAATTGGTAATAAATACGCAATAAATATGAGAATTTGTCAAAATTGTACCTACCACGCCTTAGTTGTAATGCAGATGGGCAACATCTTATCATTAGATGGTACAAAAACACACAAAATACTTGAATTGGTAACAAATACGCAATATGAGAATTTGTCAAAATTGTACGTACCACACCTTAGTTGTAATGCACATGGGCAACATCTTATCATGAGATGGTACAAAAACACACAAAATACTTGAATTGGCAACAAATATGCAATAAATATGAGAATTTGTCAAAATTGTATGTACCACGCCTTAGTTGTAATGCAGATGGGCAACATCTTATCATGAGATGGTACAAAAACACACAAAATACTTGAATTGGTAACAAATACGCAATAAATATGAGGATTTGTCAAAATTGTACGTACCACGCCTTAGTTGTAATGCAGATGGGCAACATCTTATCATGAGATGGTACAAAAACACACAAAATACTTGAATTGGTAACAAATACGCAATAAATATGAGAATTTGTCAAAATTGTACATACCACGCCCTAGTTGTAATGCAGATGGGCAACATCTTATCATGAGATGGTACAAAAACACACAAAATACTTGAATTGGTAACAAATACGCAATAAATATGAGAATTTGTCAAAATTGTACGTACCACGCCCTAGTTGTAATGCAGATGGGCAGCATCTTATCATGAGATGGTACAAAAACACACAAAATACTTGAATTGGTAACAAATACGCAATAAATATGAGAATTTGTCAAAATTGTAACTACCACGCCCTAGTTGTAATGCAGATGGGCATGAACGTACCACGAGATGGTACTTGAATTGGTTAAAAAAGGTATTCAATTAGAACACTGTGGGATAGTATTTAAAACATAGGTAGGGGTATATTAGGTTTGTGGATACACCAAGTAAATTTATTATTGCAACGCTTTCGATCCGTAAGCCTATATAATCCAACCTTTCACCGAACTTATATGTGATCTTTGAAACACGATAAAATACAACTACAAGTGACGTCACTTTGTCGAGTATAGTATTTCTACAGACAACACTAAAACGTACCCCAGTTTTAAATTTGTGCAAAAAACGGGGTAATATTTAAAATTTGTGCAAAAACGGGGTAACATTTGAACACGTCAGTTTGTTGAGTATAGTATTTCTACAGGGAACACTAAAACGTACCCCAATTTTACATTAATTTGTGCCAAAAACGGGGTAATATTTTAAATTTGTGCAAAAAATGGGGTAACATTGGAACGTCAGTTTGTCGAGTATAGTATTTCTATAGCAAAAAAAAAATTGTGCAAAGAACGGAATCATAGAAGAATTAGTTTTTCGCGGTGCCCGCCTCCCCCTCCGGTAGTGCCAACCTGGTATTCTGAGAATGGATGGTGTTTCATCAATTTTTTATTTATCGCAGTGATTGATAATAGAGTGATGGACTTGATTTGTGCATTGAATATTACTATAACTTTAATTAGCAGGTATTGTGATTTGTGGAGTATTAATGAACATGCAACCCACAGGTTAAAAAACACTTTTCAGGACAATTTTGTTCGCCGAAACAAGGAGAGTTTGATAATTTCAAACAGTTTGTATATGACACATCGTCTGATCTAATTTCTCTCTTTAGACACACTAATATGCCATACTTTCAGTCTTTTAGTTTTCAATTAGGTTTGTCGAAAGATTAGTGTGTTGAAAGAGAGAAATCAGGCGATAGGTCATATACAAACTGTTTGAAAAATACACTTGGCCCCGCTGGTTGAATTTGAAAACATTTGACGGCACCACAATAGATTAAATTGTGTACACTGGGTTTTTTTATTTTTGTTGATGGCCGTAGGTAGACCGATAATTGGGGAGGGTGCATATTCATATATTCGTGTTCTGCCCGACGGATTTATTTTGAAAGCGATTATGTGAACATTAATATATGAATCCCCAATTTATCGCATCCAGCTACGATTCCGCGGATGTAGGTCAGGAGCATGTAGATGCGAATTTGGATATGTTCATCCCTAATCCATTCCAGAGTTCATTCCTAATACTAAGGGGCATCAGCTCACGGAATCAATTTTGTATAAATTAGTATTTAATTTACCCTCAATTCCTTATAAAAATGTTAAGCTAACATGATATTATTATTTACATTATCCTCATGGACGTTATGCCTGGTTCAATTCTTCCTGTTACCATCGCCCACCTCCGGGAATTTGCAGATTTTTTATTTCAAAAGTGTAAATTCCCCACCCCCGGGCAAATAAAAAAAGACAATTCCCCACCCCGGGGACAATATCGGCTATTGCGTTCCGTTTATTTTCATGCTAACTTTTGCGTGATGTTTGTGTTGTCAAAAACGTTGCTTACTACTATTAAGGTGGAGTAATACGGGCAACAAAATTGCTGCAACTTGCAACAAAATCTGATTTCAACGCATGTTAATTGAGAATGTTCAGATATACATTACAAGTCACGAGGCAACATGTGTCAACAACTCAACATTTCTACTTAAACATGCGTTGAAATCAGATTTTGTTGCAAGTTGCAGCAATTTTGTTGCTCGTATTACTCCAGCTTTAAAAAGAACATTATAAACGACAGAGATCGCAACTGGCGGTTTTAACCAGTTACACACAAACTCGAAATTGTTTCCAGTAAAACATTCCGCCGCCATTTTTTATAGATCTCGCGGGTTCGTGGGCTAAGTCCTAAGTTCCCTACCTCCGGGACCAATGAAATTCCCCATCCTCGGAAATTTTCAGCGCACAAATCCCGGGGGGTTGGGGATGGTAACAGAAAGAATTGAACTACTGTATGCATTACTCTGTGAATATTATTAGTATGTACATTCAAAACTGATTTAATCTTCGCTATTGTCGATATCATCGCTATTGTCGATATCATCGTCGTCATCATCATCACCGAAGTCGTCATTGTCACTTTCCATGCTCTCCATGTTAAGCATGCTATAATACTCCGCAATTGCTTCTTCGGTAATGTCCTCGTCAAGATCATTTGCACTCTCAGTGTCGGTAACATCAATGTTAAATTGCTGTTTGAGCACACAAATGAACAGAGAAAGTGAACGTGTTCTTGAAGACAGTACAGCTATAATGCCACGATTGCCATAAGAAAGCTCGTCTGCCTTTAACGCCTTATACCAACTATCAAGTTGATGTAGGTATTGCGAGAAGAAGTTAATGCAGTTGTTCATTTCATCTTTCAACATAACGACTTCTTCTTCACATCTTTTCTTCGTATTGAACATATTAATTAAGTGTTTTATAATTGATCTGGGTAAATTGCATTGCTCCGTGCTCTCCATCCCATCCCACAAGGACGATTCGATATCGGTACACTGCTCAAAAGTCACTTCATCTGGATATTGAAAATCGACAATGGTTGAAAATTGACCAGCATTGGCATTGTAGGAATTGACGGCTTTCTTTATCATACTCGTTTGTCTATTGATTTGCCCGCAAAGTTTCTTCGCAATACTTTGACCATCTAAAATAGAATATCATGGTTTAACAGCCGTTCGTTAGCAATTACTAAATACAAATGGTTTACGATTGTCCATTTTGTCCGCAACAAAGCTGATAGGAAATACTCAGTATTACCATGCATCTCGTCAGTCGTCACGGGTTTTCCAGATTGAATTACAGTATATCACCATAAAATATCAAGTAACATCTTGCAAGGATCGAAACTGCATTGGATTGCATAATGCGAAGCCGATCTCCAAACGATGTTTCATTGATGAATGCGCGAGTAGTTTAAAGCAGCAGTGTTACCGTTTGTGCATATTTTCTGCGCATAACAAAAATACTTTAGGCCAAGGAGTGATGGCAGATGTCAAAGTACCAGTTAAGAGCAAGTGCGCGTTTTTGATGTGTATAGTGCAGCACGCCAACTTAAAGAACTACGGGTAAACAACGGCAGTACAGTAGTTTCCTCCAAAATAGTTTTCTAAGTTTCGTGATCCAAGAGAGTAGAATCTGTCAAACATACCTAAATGCGTGTGCGTCTACAAAGTTTTATTAATATTACGATTAATCTTACTGTACCTGCATACTTCTTCATTAATTGAAGTAAAAACCATCTTTCCGATGCCATATGGCGAATCTTCTCCAGTTGCTCCTTCCTGTTCTGTTTTTCCAAACTTCGTTTTGCTTCATAAAATGCGGGGCTGTCATCTGGCCATCTCGTCATCCCTTTTTCCATCTTCTTTAAGACGTTATCTAGCCTAAAATAAATTTATGCAAAACCTTTCATAAACTTATGAAACTAGTCTAGAGAGAGGGCCTAAAATGCGATTGCTTCAACAGTTTAGCCATACGCGCGTATGTCACTGCTCATTTCATCACAATGAAGTCCAGTGAAAGTCAATTACCTCTGTACATTTTGAACTGTAGTTCTCCATGCCGGTGAATCGGGAACACATTTAGAGTTTTCGGACCTCACATAGATAAGATTAAACAGTCAAAAGTGAACGATCATATAGAAAATACAAACAACAATTTCATGCAGAAGTTTATTTTACGCGCGTAAAAAATCTCACATCTTGTATAGCAAAAATCTCACATCTTGCATAGCAAGTTGTCAACAAGTTGTGTTCGCACTGCTTGTCCAAGGTTGTTAACACGTTTGGAATAAGCTGTTAACAATTTGTAACAACCTTGTTGATATTATCAGGCTTGTTATTACAAGGTTGTTCCAGCAAATTCGATAGTCATGATATAGCAGTATTGTTACAACCTTGTGTCGTCAACCTTATAACATCCTTGTTTAGCATGACTCTATCAGACTTGTTAGAATGACCTTGTAATAAGTCTGATAATGTCATCAAGCTTGTTACAAGTTGTTAACAGCTTGTTCTAAACTTGTTACAACTGGGAACAAGCAGTGCGAACACAACTTGTCGACGGCTTGTGAACAGACTTGTAACAACTTGTTTGCAACCTGTAACAACTTGTGCGTTTTTACGTGCGCAGAGCCATCGTCAGGGAACATGCGATATACATGCAATGTATCATGTAAACAACTTACCTTGCAGAATAGAATTGTTGCAGTCTTTCTGCATATTCAAAAGACCCAAACTCTTTGCTTGTATCTGTTTGAAGAAGAAAAAAATAGTTTCTTACAACATTTGATGTCGCAATCTAAAATGTTGCATTACGAATGGCATCTAGTAAGCTGGTGGACGTACATATTTACTTCTGTCTTCTGCAAGACTTTTCCACAAAAAAATCTTTAAGTTAAAGAAAAGTCTTCCAAATAATATTATATTAACATTAACCACAAAAACGAAATGATCCTTCATGAAATATAATTACATACTTGACATCTGGGATTTTTGAAGGTAAGTTTCTTTTTCTTCTTCCACCCATGTCTGGACTTCTGCTTGTAAGGTGTTCTCTGTATTACCACATCAGCAAAAGAACATAAAACGTCATTTGCGAAGTACAAAATCTTATCGGGTTTGAGGATATGTGTACTCAAAATCTTGGTTACCTTCGGCAGGTTAGTTTTTCTACTCCTGTATATGTATATGCAGTAAGTTTGTTTGTTTCCGTGTGTGTGTGTCAGCCCCATAACACAACGAATACATGTATCATACAAAAATTTCTAGGACAAATACTGTATAGAAATCTAAATAGACTTCACTGAACGTTTTTTAAATAACTTTTTAATCGGAAATTACTTATATTTTGACTATACATGCAGGATTGTGCATGTGTATGACGACGAATTATTAATTAACCTACTCACTGTTGCTTCTGGGTGAATTAACCGTAGCGGCTTTTTAGAGGTGGCGGCTTTTTAAAAACGTATAGCAGCGATA
Source organism: Paramuricea clavata (assembly GCA_902702795.2). Lineage (NCBI taxonomy): Eukaryota > Metazoa > Cnidaria > Anthozoa > Malacalcyonacea > Plexauridae > Paramuricea > Paramuricea clavata. The sequence goes on along the minus strand of CACRXK020001352.1, from coordinate 7,092 downwards.
TATTGTACACAACCAGCTACATTATTTTTAACACGCGAACTCAATTGACTCAAACGATTTTAGTTTTACTGTATAAAATACTCACCACTCTTTCCAAGTTTTGAAGATAGAAGAGTTAATTCTTTGCTGCTGTACTTCTGCATCTGCAAGGTTTTTTGCAACCGTTGGCATAATAAATCACCTAAATGAAGAGAACGTACAGGTAGCCACATAAAAAGAGTTTAACGTATAATAGTCTTATTGGCAATACTGTAATTAGGGAAAATTCGATAGCGTACCAATCTGCGATACTGATTTCCTCGTATAGTGTAACAGGTAATCAGTAAGCGCATCGACTCGGTGGCTGGCAGTCATTTCCTTAGTGATTTTTCCCGTGGGACGAAGATATGACCAAAGTCGCTCCATAACTTCTCCATCTGTCAGTCCAAATCCTTCCAATCTTCTGGGGCTATACAATATCTATATATAGATGAACGATATATGACAACTTAAATATAACGATATAGCCTACAACGATAAGATTTTTAAGTAATCAAAAAATACCTGACACTTTACTTTATGACCATATACGTGGAACGTAGGAACTGCAAGATTTACATCATCCAACAAATCAGATTGGCCACTCGCCTAAATATTAATCTTATTACTTTGTGTTTTTTTCTGTTTTATTGCTTTGATTATTCTTCTTTTGTAAAATATACAAAATATAATATGTTAAGATGAAAATGTTCTAGAGTGTGTATTATATAATTCCCATAACCAGCGCAAGCAGAAAGATAAAGTCTGCCGCGGCTGGGTCTTGAACCCGCGACCTTCGAATTACTAGATCGACGCTCTACCTACTGAGCTACAGACGGATTCAAGACTGGAAATTATGAAATATATACTGAATGTCATAAACATACTCGTTTATATTAATTCAGCATCGAACAATACTAGATCTGCAAGTGTTATGTTATGTCAATAAGACAACTTAAAATATAATATGTATATTAATGGTGGGCATGCAGTGGCGTAGCCAGCCCGACGACTTAGTCCCGCTATGTAATTTTTTTCGTGTTCATTGACTGTGAAAACAATCAATTTCTAAAGAAATGAATGATGATAAATAGTATTCTTATTCAAGTGAATATAAGAAATCCGACGTGGTGATTGGTAAAATTTGACGCGATATATTCCCTTATATTCACCTGTGGGTGAAAACAAAATGGCGACTGGCCGTTTTGTGGAAATCACAGATAAAGAAATAAGTGAAATTAAAATAATTTCAGTCCCAAAAAACACAAGACTTGTGTAAAAATACTAAAATAATTATTCGCCTCAGGCTCGGTGATTATCGGGGAATATCCACCCCGACTTAGTCTTGGTGAATATTCCCCGATAATCACCTTGCCTTCCGCGAATAATTGTTATTAGTATTTTTGCATAAGTGAATATAAAAATCCTACAACCTGATTGGTCAAATTTGACGTATTAATTAACAATTATTGTTTAAGTATTTTTACACAAGTCTTTTGTTACTTTTTTTTTACTGAATTCATTTTAATTTCGCTTATTTTTTATCAGTATCGTGATTTCCACAAAACGGCTAGCCGCCATTTTTAAAATTTCGGTTTTGTTATATTCACCTATAGGTGGATATAACAGCTTAATAGTCGTCAAATTTGACCAATCCACTTGTAGGATTGTTCACTTGTGCAAAAATACTAAGATGTTATATTTATACCTACAGGTGAATATAACAATATTTACCTACAGGTGAATATAACAATATTTACCTACAGGTGAATATAACAATATTTACCTACAGGTGAATATAACAATATTTACCTACAGGTGAATATAACAATATTTACCTACAGGTGAATATAACAAAACCGAAATTTCCAAAATGGCCGCTAGCCGGTTTGTGGAAGTTTACTGATAAAGAAATAAGAGAAATTTAAAATAAATTCAGTACTTGTGTAAAATACTAAAACAATTATTCGCCTCATGCTCGGTGATTATCTGGAAATATTCACCTCGACTTCGTCTCGGTGAATATTCCGCGATAATCACCGAGCACGAGGCGAATAATTGTTAAATAATTTTGAATTTGCATGGCGGGACTAAATTGTCGCGCATGCTACGCCACTGATGGTGTGTACTACAACAGTACACACCACAAAATTAATGTTTTCATAAAGTCGTATTGATACCATTTTTTATGTGCTCTAAAATATTATCGAAACATACTTCCAATAAACATCTTAATAGTTAATAGTTTAACAAACCTTTAAATGAGATTCCAAAGTGCAAGCAATATCGTACAGAAAATTTAGCTTAACTGAAGGATGCGAAATCTTCTCTTTTACGTGTTTCAATAGAAACACTGCATTTGATATCCTGTTAAAGTAATAAATAAATACTGTATTTAATTAATGTTTACCTAAACGTACTGACACTGCAGTATAACTTTAAGATCAAATGCAATAAATGCACGTACTGTAGGTCCCTGTTCATGATCGAAATAATTGGTAAACGTACAATTATTATACAAAATTGGCGTCCTTATTACAGTATGTCTTTCTCTGACAATATTTAGCTAGGCAGAGACAATCAAAAACTCAAGATGACCCATCAGGTAAAAATGTTGCCGGTTAAGAGCTTTTTGGCCGGCCATTGACCGTTGAACGAGTAAATATTGTTTTGATCCCTGTAATTAAATGGGTATATTTATCAGTTATAGACCTGAAACGAGGGGTATTCCACAAAAAATTACCCTGAGGGATGAAATATTCCGAGGGCGAAGCCCGAGGAATATTTCATCCCGCAGGGTAATTTTTTGTGGAATACCCCGAGTGAAAGGTCTATAAATGGTATATTATACCGAACCTTTCAAAAATAAGTAGAAAACAAATACCATTCAATTAACTTTTAATTTCAAAACACAACTTTTGATAACTTTACATTTAAAAAAGTCGAATTTCCCGCTCAAGCGTGGTATTCAAAGTCGAATACCATGGCCCCGGGTAAAACACCCAGGGTTCAAATTGCCTAGGTCATAGTATTCACTGAAAAATACCATGGTCATGTGGTACAAATTTAGTTCTCTGATTGGACAAGCTCATTGTGAGGTATAATATTCGTTTATATATTTAATTACTACTCACTGCTCTCCACGCTTAAGACTAAAGAAAGTGTTAGGAACTTCATGCCGACAAGAACATCCAAACACCGCTGTTTCGTCAAGCTTGTTTGACTTTATTTTGGATCTTAAATTTGTTCCAGCTTGAAATTGATTGCACTCCTTGAGAAGAAAAAAAAACCTTGAGAGTTTTAATTTAGGCTTCGTTGTAAACAGTTCGTCAGGATCAAAAAAAGGGGAACAGTACGTGAGGAGCAAACTATGAGGAGATGAATGCAATCCATAAGCATCTCATTCGAGAAAAGTGGCGGCAAAGTATGTTAGTATGACGCTTACATGTATCTATATCGACTATTGAAAAACGATATACAGGGTGTATAAAACAGATATGAATTTGCTCTCAATTTCGAAAAACAGCTATTAGTATCCAGTTTTTGATGTATATAGTATCTTTGGGTACTTATAATGTAGAATAATGACAAAAAATTCTCGAACTCAAATTTTGTGAACCAGGGGGGGGGGTGTCTTTTCCAACAAACTAGAAATGACTTGCGCACAAAATTTAAAAGCTTTAATCATATTTTGAGTTAATAGATGGAAATAGGAATGGGTTTTTAATTACTGTACAAAATTTCAGACAATTTGCTTTAGTTTAAGCCCCTTAACTATTCACGCAAACTTACATTTTTTCCTAAAAATCAGCTATTTGCATGCTAATTAATGCCTTTGCCTAATTTGCATATGTCAGCAATATGCAAATTAGGTAAAGACATTAATTATAAGCATGCGAAAGGCTGATTTTTTAAGAAAAAATGAATAGTCAAAGGACTTAAACTAAAGCAAATTGTCTGACATTTTGCACAGTAATTAAAAACCCAACACATTTGCCATCTATTAACTCAAAATATGATTAAAGCTTTTAAATTGCGTGCACAAGCCGTTTTTAGTTTGTTGGAAAAGACACACACCCCTGGTTCACAAAATTTGAGTTCGAGAAATTTTTTGCATTATTCTACATTATAAGCTTGTACCCAAAGATACTATATACATCAAAAACTGGATACTAAAAGCAGTTTTCCGAAATTGAGAGTAAATTCATATCTGTTCAGTTTTTTTTTTATACACCCTGTATTAGAAAGTCAATGGCATGGGCAATTACAATCTTTAGATTAATTTGTAATTCACTCACGACTTCTAGTTTCGCATCTTTCTTTTTCCCATACGAACTGATGAAGGCATCAACGTTGTCTTGTGAGATAAAAAACGTTTCACCATGTTTCGGCGGAGCAGAACTTTCGCCTGAACTTCTTTTCCTTACACACCCAAATAGTGCATCCACAGAAATGTGTACAGTTCCTTCTTCCTTGGAGGGAATAATATAACGTTTTTCACGCACTACTTATTTACACCACTTTAGCCACGTTCATGAACTGTGAGCTTCGTACTGTTTACTTGGGTTATGTGTTGGTGTTAGTACTGTATATTAACAACAACAGATCTCAAATAAGGAAATTCGAATTACCATTCTCATACATACAGCACTATATTACAAAAATTAATCAAAATTGACTCACTTTGGGACATGCTGGACATATAGTCCCATCATCTACAAGTTGCGGGTTGAGCTGTTTTAGTGTCCGGAACTGATGTCGCATAAATCTAAATTCTGTGAAGCACTCGCCAACAAGTAGTCGGTAAATGTCTTTTACCTAGTAGTTAGAAAGTGGTTAATGCCAGATAGAAGAGTGGCTGATTGAACCACAATATTAATTGCAATGCATTTGTAAATTCGATTCAATTTGATATTCCCCACAAGTTGTGGGATCGATTCTCATCAACAGGAACTTTCAACTTTCATGTGTGGAAAAGAGTACCGTAACTTTCTCAATGCTCCACTGGAAGTTGTAGGTTCCTCTGAGCAATTGGATTTCCTCCCAACTTTAGGGAGAGTTGACAAGGTGGGGTAGGCATTACAATTAATTAGGTGACCAGATTATAGGGACAATCTGAAGATCCAATCAGACCAATCTTTCAGTTTAATAAAGTACTATATTCCATTCCAAGTCAAATCTTCTGCCATAATGAAACAAACCCATACATGCAAACACACTAATAAGAATTTCACATTTTTGGTAACCACTTTGGTAATGTTGGTTATAGCTACTTACATAAGCTTGAGATAGATCTGGACATAACCACTTTAGGGCATTGCAAAATTGCTTTGTTGACAAACGGCATTCAAGAAAAAGTACTTCAGCGACTTCCATCAGGTGGATCTCAAATGCAACCTTTGGCTCTTTGGGTGTAGCTGGCCACATTCCATAACCAATTAAAGTTAGGCATGGTTCTTCATCATAATAAAACATGACAGATGTTTTGATCTGAACTCCTACAAAACACATTCAATAGTAGTAGGTACAGTATGTAATTAAGTAGTATGATATAATAAATGTTTTCATTTTCATGTTTTTCTTGCATGGTTGCCACATAACAAAATGTTATCAGACAGCAATTTTTTAATCCTAAATATTATATAGAATTAAATGATTGCACAATTGGTTGATCTTCATACCAGATGAATTAACTACAGTAATTTCTTCTACATATCCATATAAATCACTGTAATCAGCTTTTTTCCATACATCTCTTTGAAAAACAAGAACCTCAAAACTATCAACCTACAATAGAACAGATCAAACAACAATTGTCATCTATATATATATATATATATATATAAGCTAATTTACCTAAATAATTAACAATTATTGGATGAGGTTTTGGTGATATGCGGAATTATCAAGGTCGAAGTAAGCGTTATCAGCTGAGCCGAAGGCGAGGCTGATAACGCTTACTGAGACCTTGATAATTTTGCATATCGCAAAAACTGAATTCAACAATTGTTTTATTATACATTTGTTTGTGTTCAATAGATACTGCTTGCTAATCACTGCAGGCTCATTTGCAGATAACTCAGTTATATGCTAGCAGATAACTGCATTTTCTGTAGGTTGGAAAGTACTGTAAATGTCCAAATATAAGCCCTGTGCTCATACAAGTTCATAAGTGTTTTTTATGGTCTTATACACAGGGGGTGAAGGGGGCTTATACACAGGGGGCGAAGGGAGCTTATACACAGGGGGGAGAGGCTTATACATGGACAAGACTTTGTGTTAACAACTATAAAATAAAATAAACCTGGTTTACTAATTCATAAGATTTTATTCACTACAAACTTGTTTTGTATGACAAGCAATGCTTGCCACACTCATTAGGTGAATTTTCATTTAAATTCACCTAATGATCGAGTGTGGCAAGCATTGCTTGTCATACAAAACAAAGTTTGTAGTGAATAAAATCTTATGAAATAAACCATGTGTATTTAATTTTATCTTTATATTAGCTCTATACTTCAGTATATCGAGCACTCTTACTCTACTCATATGTTTATATATATAGTATATATAGAATTAGGTTTCGTTGTTTACAAAAACATTTGGCAGAGTGCTAAACGGATATCCAGAGCATAATTAAATAAGTGCAACGACTCAACAAATTCCACTAGGCATCTTTATTACTATTAGTTTCATACCACAAGATGTGGCACTCATCAGATAAATTAGCCTA